>PVJL010015095.1:0-25616 GCA_004026885.1 Lyroderma lyra | reverse complement strand
ACACACACACACACAAACAAGCACATACACACAGACACACAGACACATACACAAGCACATACACATAGACACACACACACACAAACAAGCACATACACACGGACACACACACACAAACAAGCACATACACACAGACACAAACAAGCACACATACACACACACACAAGCACATACACACATAAACACACACAAACCTGTGCGCACACACACTAATGCATGTGTGCACGCACAAACACGCTGATGGGCAGAAGGGAGACCCCAAGAAGGGCCGTCACAGATGAGGAGCCTCTTGGAGCTGCTGCCTGAGACTAGGACACCTGGGTTAGCTGTCAGCCTATGCTAGCAACTCGCTTTGTGACCTTCAGCAAGACACTCAACCTCTCTGGCCAAGTACAACACCGGAGCTAATTACTTTTTTGCCCTAATCCCAGGTCTGGGAATAGGACCAAGGACACATCTTAGAGAGGACATCAGAACTAATGACAAACTATCCCATCTGCTATTCCAGCTCACTAGTCACCGCCCTCTCTCCTCTTTCCAGTATTAAACGCCTGCTGCATGCCTAGCAATGCTCCAGGTATTAAAGGGGCTACAGAAACATGCCAGCCATGCTCCCTGCCTCCCCGGAGCCCAGCCTCTAGCTGGAAACAAGTTGTACACACACAAAACAGCTAAATAACCACAAGAGATGCCTTAGATGCTTCAGTGACAAAATAAATTATCCAGACAGTAAATCCAGGAGCTCGGGGACAGAGGAAGTGAGGGAAGAATACACTGGGAGAGCCTTAGAAAGGAGCTAGCACTTGAAATGAACTCTGAAGGGTGAGTAGGGTCTCTTCAAGCAGAGGGGAGGGGAAGGCCTCACAAGTCAAACACAAGGAATGAAATGAGCCCTGCGGGGAGAAAGGGAGGGGCGGCCAGGCTGGGAATCCAGGGTGGAGATGACTGGCTCAATGGGGCCCACTGCCTACCTGATGGGGTGTTTGAGCACTCAAAAGCCCAAAGTCCATGGTAGCCACTCAAGAATAAGAAATAAATGACCAAATGAAGCCCTTAGTCCATCAGATGTCTCCCCTGTTTACCCAGCTGCCTCATCTGGCCAGCTGCCCAGGGAGGTCACCCAGGCATGAAACCGGGCCTTGGGCACCACCAAATGGATCCTGAGTGGCCACCTGGGTGGGAGGTGGGCGAGTTGAACGGAAGGGCCTTCTGACAGTTGGGTGTGTGAGAGGTGTTCAAGGGCCCATGGCTGCTCAGAAGGAGAGAAGCTCTCGGCCGGGCATGGATTCTTTCCAAAGGCAGGCCTGGGGGCAGAGCCGGGGTCAGCAGGTAGGGCCGAGAGCCCGCAGCCCAGGGGGTGAGGCTGTCGTAGGGGCCGGCGTGGCACGGAACCCATTGCTCCAGCAGACCTGGAGTAATGCTTGGCTTCCCAGACTGCGAGTAAATGGGGTCACAGAGAGACAGGACCTTCGGTCCCTCCATGTGAGCATGGTGCAGGTGGTGGGGAAGGGGCTGCTGTCAAGACAGGTAAAAGCCAGGTCCCAGATCCTTCCTGACAGAGTCCCCCGACCCTGTGCTCACAAGTCCAATGCGCCGGGCAGCCGTGGTCAGCGAGCCTGCCTCCTGCCACCTGCCTAGTTGTCCATCCTTGGACGGGGTAAAGGTGAGGAGCACAGAGCACAGGTTCCCAGGCTCACCGTATGTCTTGCCTCATGCCATCTATACAGCAGCCCTTGCACCCTCATTTGACAGATGATCGAAAGAGATCAAGAGACGGTGAGTGGCTGGTTCAAAGACACCAGTGGGGGGAGAGCCAGGGAATGGGCCCCCATCCCACACCACCCTGACGCCAATAATCCCAGTCTGGACCCAAACCCAAACCTAGGTGTCAGTGATGGGCCTGTGAATCCAGACACACAGATGGACTGAATGTATAATGTGCATCCTAATGTGTGTAAAATTCTATTTCACACGAATATAGATGTATGAATTTAGAACAAGTTGATTTGAAACCACAGCCAAGGTACATTTACAATGGGCGAGTATTATGGCATACAAATTATACCTCAAAAAAAAAAAAAAAAACAACTGCCAAAAATAAAAATGAATAAAACTTTTAAAAAGTAGCCTAACACCCTGTAGCTTTGTTGTCATGCATTTACTCAGTCAGTGAGCCCTAAAAGTACAACTACTATCAAGCTTGTGGATGGAGGGTGTTCTCATTTCCTGACATCATCCACGGGGTTAGGACAGTCTGTACCTGACGGCTCACGGGCACACACGGGCACTCACATGCCCACTCACCCACACAGCAAGAGCCTCATCAGAGCTCCCCCAAGGCCTGCACCACCAGTCCTCATTGAGGAGGATGGCAACAAAGCCTGGAGCCCTCACCTCACCCCTCCGGGCAGCGCTGGGACTGGAGAAGCAGGTGGGGTGGAGGGCCGGGCATTCTCCCCTGGCCTGCACTCTCTCTCCTCCATGTTCTCACTGGAACACTTAGGGCCAATGCCTACTCCCCCCCAGGGCCCCAGGATCCCCCAGGATCCATGGGAAAAAAAGCCCTCCTCCTGGAGACAGCCAGATCTGTCCAAGTTACTAAATTGGAGGCTGGGAATGTTCTGCAAATGCAGAATGAGGACACAGAGACACAATCTTAGCAACATGGTTGCCCCAGGGACCAGAGCCGTGATCCTGGCCACTGCAGCTGCAAAGGGGTGGGGAGGGAGCCAACCTCCGCTAGTACCTTCCACGGGTCCTGCTCTAGCTAACACCTTCTGCTAAGGATGTCATTTCCGCCCTGCCTCCCAGATGGCCCGCTCCACTCCGAGGTGCGGTAATTTAAGGAAAGGTGCAGAGCTCGGTCCGTCTGTGTTTGCCTTTGCATCTCTCAACGCTGCCACCTCTCCACCACACCCACGCCCACATGGAGCCCATGCAGACACACACAAGTCCATCAGGCCGCCAGCCTTCCCTCATTGACTCGCCCCAGCTGCCATGAAGTCCTTCCTCAGCTCTACACAGCATCCTCCCTCCTGTTCACAGATGTCAAGGTCCAGGGGTGGCTGCCATGGGTTGAGGCCAGGCGGCCTGAGCTTCTCCCCCTCAGGGGCCCCGGGTTCTTCTCTGGGTTGATGTTAACTGTAAATCTCCCATCTCCCAACACTTCTCCTTCCTCAACCTGTCACCTTAGAGCAACTGTGGGCCCAGGTAATCTGTTTAACACTTCCCAGAACCAGGACTCCCCTCAAACTCAAAGCAAACTCCAGTAACTAACCCTCAGAGCGCACAACTCTGGTGACAAAAGGTGGGGTTGGATCTGAACACGGGAGGCCTGCCAACTCTGAGACTTCCTATCTGTGTGACCTAGGGCACATCCCTTAACCTCTCTGATCCCCATTGGCTTCTTCGGTTAAACAGGGTAACACCACCTCGTGGCAAGGTTGCAGAACACAGGAACTCCCGCCTGTATATACACCCAGCTGAGAGCCATGCTCAGGTGGCCCCATGGGCACGGACAGTGGACAGGACAGGGTGCCTGCGAGGCTGTAACTAAGCACCGTGCTGAGGGCTAACACCAGGAGCTCGAACCCAGCTGAGGTCAGTGGGCCAGCGGGAGGAGGAGGCGGGGGAACTCCGGTGGAGGGCATGCCCTGCGGGGGGCAGTGTGAGCCAAGGTGCGGAGGAGGGAGTGCACAGGGCTTCCTGGGGACCAAGAAGCAAGTCATCTGCCTGGGTGAGAGGGTGGAGGGGCCGGCAGGGCAGAATGACCCGTTCTAAGTTCAGGCTAGACTTGTCTCTGCGCACATGTGGCCATTAGGCTTCTGCGGGAAGGGGCGGGGAGGGGAGGCGTTCCAGGCGGTGTGGTAAGAAGATGCGTCTGGCTGCAGTGGTGGCCGTGTGCAGACGACTTGGAGGGAGGAAGAGATGGAGAGCGATTTGGGGTGCAGCAGAGGGCCAAGCAGGAGGCCTGAGAGCCGGCTCTGGCAGATAATGATGGAACTTTTGCAGGGAAGGTGGAGGGGTGAACAAGCCAGGTGAGAGCTGAGTGGGGGTTCGAATGAGTCACCCCAACCTGCCCAAGTGCCATTCCCACCTCATCTCCCCAGCTTCCGCCTGCCCCGTTGACCTTGAAATTTCTGCTCCCACTTCTGACTGCTCGGCTCACCTCACCTCTGCTTTTTACCTTCCTGCCTGCTGCTTCCACACACCTCAGAGAGGTAGTCCAGGTGGGCCATGGTGATGGGGTCAGGGTCACCAGGTCAGTAGGACCTCCCTCCTCTTCCCCCTCCTTCAAGGAGATGTGGGGAGTCAGGGGACACCTGTGTGGCAGGAGGTTTCCAGGAAACCCCACTGGACTCATCATACAGATCAGAGACTTCCTCTTCGCTGTCCCCTTGGAAACTCTCCAGCTTGGAACGCTGCCTGCTGGAGTGTCATTGTGCCCCAGTGCTTCTCAACCTGGGGTACTTTAGCTCCTCCCTATAGCCCCCCACCAGCTCCCCAAAGCCACCCCAAGGAAACTCACAAGCTAAGCAGGCACAGGACACCTACAGTGCTCACTCAGCTTGGAGACAGCTGACCCAAAGCCCCGGGACTTAAAATGCAGGAGCCGTGGCCCCTGCCCCTCACCTGCCAGGACAAGCTCAAATCCCCGCAGCCCACAGTAACCCACGTAAGGGTGGCCCTCGTGCCGCGGACCTCAGAGGGCTCCTGCCCAGCCCTGCCCCAACCCAGGGAAGCCCCCACCCCTCCACTTCTCGGCTGCAGCTGCCGAATTGCTGAGCATTGCTGGAGGCTGGACGGCTGCTCTGAACCTTTACCCACTGTCCTCTATTGTGGGTCTCCACCTCTCTCCCCCAGCCTGTCTTGTTGGGATTTGAGGAGCTTCCTCAAACCTTTCCCTCTCCTTGGTCCCCATCTAGGCTGACCAGATGTGCCATTTTAAACAGGACAGAAAGCAACAGTACTGTCCTGTTTCAAACAGTACATAGGGTCAGCCTACTGACACCCTGAGTTCAGCCCAGTGAGACTAGCTGACCATTAGTACCGTTTGAAGTGGGACAGGACTGTTGCTGCCTGTCCTGTTTCAAATCGTGCGTCTAGCCAGCCTGTCCCCATCTCCATTCCTAAGCTGGCCTCGCAGGGCCCTGAGTCCCCCTCTCCCTCAAACAGCTTTGGTCCTGCATCCTACTCCTGTCTCTCCCTCTACTGGAAGGGACCGGACCCTCCTCCACCTGCACCTCCATCTCACTCCCACCCCCAGGCTCCCCTGGGCCCCGTCCTGTTCCATCAGTTATCCCTATTTCCCAAACTCTTCCAATCTCCTTTCCCCTACCTAAAAGCAGAAACCTTCATGTGAGCCCAGGTCCACTCACCCCTGGACCCCGGGCCCCACCATTCCAGCTCTCTCCAAGGACCCTCTTCCCATCCCTCCTCTTAGGGGGTGCCTGAGCAGCGTGTGAGCCAGCTGCCAGCCCTTCCTGCCTGATGGCTGGCCTGCCCCGACTCCCCTGATGCTGTAGCTGGTGGCCACCTCCTGCCCTCCTAGGCTGCCTTTCTCTGCTCAGGGCAATATTCTTCAGCGTTGAGTCCAAGCCCACTTCCTTGGCTCCCCGCTCTGCCATCTCCCCCACTCTCACCTCCCCAGCTGTCACTGGGTGTAGCGGACACTAAACAATCTCCCCCAAGCCCTTGGCTCCCCACCCCGAGAGCCAGCCTGTCGGAGAGCCTTCCCAGAGTGGCCCACAGCCAGCTCAAAGGCGGCATGTCCAAAACAAACCCTCTCACCTCCCCTCCCAGACCTGCCCTTCCCCGACTGCCCGGCTCCGTCACTCTCCAGGATTCTGCCTTGGAATCCGGGAGTTATCCAGGATTCAGGCCTGCCCTCCGTCCCTCCAGCTATAGGTGCTAGTCTGCAGACCCTGCCAATGGAGTGTCTGTCCCCCACTCCCCCTTGCTTTCCCTGCCACCACCAGACTTGGGGCCCTTATTGTCTCTAATCTGAACAACAGAAATAGCCTCCAGCCCCTCCCCCAGCCCAGCCTGCACCTGCTGGAATCCCAGGCTTCCTTCAGCTCTGCAGGACTCACTTGGCTCCTGCTTGGGCACCTCGGCTGGGGGTAGGAAGGCAACATGACTGTCCTTCAGAACATCCCATGCCACCCTGTGCATTTCCATGCCAGGCTGCCAGAATTTGCCCTAATCCCTCCACCTGGACCTCTCAGTTCCGAGCCTTGGCTGTCGATCCCACTTATATTTCAAGGCCCGTCTTAAAAGCCACCTCCTTTATGAAGCCCTTCCAAATCCCCTGCCTGGGTGTGAGCATCTGTGTCTGTCCCCAGAAGCCTCCCTCAGGGCATTTGGCATAATCTAATCGTGCATGAAGCAGAACGTTTCTACTAGAACCTAAGTTTCGCAGGTGCTTCTGGCTCTGCCCCCACCCCTGCCATTCTACTATTCTATTCTAGTGTTCTGTGCATAGCAGGTGCTCCCATATTCACTGAATTGGTGGAGCTGAGAGCCAGAGGATGCCTGAAGGAACTGAGCACCCCTTAGCTGGTCATCTCTGAAACAGCACCCTTGCCCCTCTCTCGGGAGATCCTCGCAAAGTCAGGGGCAGCTGTGAAAGGATCTGCTTGGACCCCAGCCCCAGCTCCTCAGCCAGGGCTCCTCTGCCTGGAGGCAAACAACCCCTGGGAAACCCAAGGGACAGGCTTGGGCTGGCAGGTGTCCACAAACCCTTGCCCTCAAAGGTCATATTTGGGGTGTCCATGAATGTGTGTGCTTTCTGGGGAGAGAGTCCACAGCTTTCAGCAGACTCCAAAAGGCATCTGTGAATCCCCTCAAAAAGTAAGACCTACCACATCTAAACTCTTCCCCACCCCCACCCCAGCTTCCCTCGCCTCGAACGGCCAACCTCACTCACTTATAAATAGAAACCCTCTCTGGACATGTATCTCGAGTGACAAGACAGGCCCCGAGCTGGAACAACGAGCAGAGTCATCACCTGCCCTGTCCTCTCCTGGCCCGAAAGGCCATCTCCTCTGGACCACCCCCTCCTCTGCAGCCCAGGAGACCACTGGGCTACATGTCCTTCCCCTCCTTCCCACATGCTGTTGTCCCTTTTCTAAAATATGAGGTTAGCCCTGGCTGCAGCAACCCAGAGCTAGGAAGGGGATGGTCAGGAAGCTCCTGTGTCCCCAAGATCCCTTCTCAGCACCCTCCTGTCCTCCTGTAGTGGCCTTGGCCCAGGGCAGAAACAGGCAGAGACACATTCCAGGAGGCAACCTCTCTACCAAGTTCCAGCAACCTGCTATGCAGGTACTAGGATGTCCTATAGGCATCTTGGGACACAATGCATTGTCCTCCAGCCCAAATCTGCTCAAGCCCCAGTGCTCCCTCTCCAAGCAGAAACTTGGGTGTCACATTCCCCTAAGTTTCCAACCGATGTTGAGTCCTGCGGATTCAGCCATCTGCCAGCTCTGCCCAGCCCTCTCCTCTCCATCTCCAGGGACAGAGAAGTATGAACTGCCCAGACCACTGCAGTAGCCCTCTCGCAGGCCTCCCTGCCTCTTGTCTCCCTTCCCTCCCTCTACTCTCATATGGCTTCCATGAACACAAACCTGCTCATGTCCTTGACCTGCTTAAAACCTTTGTTGGAAACCTATCACCTTCAGGATAAAATCCAAACTCCACTTACGCCTCTCAGGACCCAGCCTTGAGTTTTTTCCAAACTCATCTCTTATCACTTGCCCATTCCAGCCTCTACTCAGTGCCCCACTCATTCTGAACTCTGTATAAACCTCTCCCTGTTGGTGCCTGCTGCCTCTGGCCCTCCCCCACACTGTGCCCTGTCCTCCCCCTTCACTGGCTCCGTCCCACTCTTCCTTCTAACTCAGCTCCAAGGTCATGTCCTACATGAAGCCCTCTCTGAATCCTTTCCCCTCCAGTCTGGGTCACAGGCTGCGTCTCCATGTATCTCTCACCGAGCTTGTACTCATCAAGCAAATGTGACTATTGACTTGTTGGTGACCTCTGTGAGAGGAAGGACAAAGTGCCTCAGGCCCGGGGGTGTGCTGGAGCAGTCTTGCACCGGCACAGGAGAATTGTGCACATCTCTTCCCAGCTCCACGTTCAGTGACATCATGTTAGTAGTTTAAAATTGGCCATGATGGAAGTATTTACACCATGGTAATTGGCAAATGCTACAGAAACTACAAATCAGGGCTTCTTTTTCTTTTTTCCTTTAAAGGACTGGTTAAACATTTATGAGTGTGCCACTGCTCAGGCCCAGCTCTGACACACAGGAAATGTGAGCGCAATGGCGGGAGGGATGGAAAATTCACGGTAATTTCCTTGCTCTACATACTGCCCCCTAGCGGACGGAGCACACATTAAACTGCTCTTGCTTCCTCCTCAGTGTCCTGTGTCCTTGTCGTCCTCACCGGTCCTATTGGGAAAACCAGTCCTGCCAGTTCTCCACCAGCTGGTGGGGTAAGGGGTGGGAGAAGCAGGAGAGTGTGGACAGCATGAGGCCTCCCTTGGGTAGGGTGGGGTATGACAACATGGGTGCTTTCTCAGCCAAGAGGTTGGTAGAGAGGGGCAGGAGGGGCAGCACTACAGTTGGCAGCCAAATTGAATGATGGGTAAGGTAGGTGACAGTAGAGAGGACCGGCCTGGGGAGGGCAGCAGCACGGGGCCAGGAAGAGGGCTGGCTCCTCCCCCAGGGAAGCACCAGCAACACCTTGTCCAGTGCCTCCTAGCCTGATGGATACCAATATGGATGGACACAATCGCCTCACCAAGGGCTCTGCAGGGAAACCATGAGCCCCTGCTAGCGTCTGCTGCCGCTGTCCCTGGCTGTCCCTCTCGGCCCTCTCCCTCCACTGGTTCCACCTCTCTCCTCCAGTCTTGGAGGCTTCTTCGAAGCCTGCCTCCCTGTCCCTGCCCTGTCTGTCCTTGCCTGTATCTTGGTCTCTGTCTCTGTCTTCAGCTCCCTCTCAGTATCTCTGTGCCTCCATCTGTCTCCCTCTCCTCCTCCTGAGTCTCCATCTCCCCCTATATCTCTGTCCCTCTTGTCTCTGTGTCTCTGTCTTCCTGTCTTTGTGTCTGCCTCTCTCCTCCTGGGGCTCCAGCTTGTCCCCTGTGCCCCGTCTCCCAGTCTCTGTCTCCACCCTTCTCCCTCCCTGGCTTCTCTGCTGTGTTTCCATCTATATCTCTGTCTCCTTCCGTGTCTCCATCTTCCCCTCTGAGTCTCTGTCTCTCGGCCCCCGCGTCTCCTCGCTCCCCTCCCTGCCCCCCACCCCCAGCCTATTCAGGCTCCGAGGCCCAGATGGCGGGCCGTTCACGCCGCAGTGCCTGCAAGCACAGGGCCGTGGCAGCCTCTGGGACTTCTCACCACCCGCAGCCCCTGGGCCTGCTGGGCAGCAGCCAGCCATGTGCCTGGCCTGCAGGGGACTCCCACTCACCCCTACCTGGCCCTCAGCAATCAGGTATTGGGACAAACTCTTCCCTGGTGGAGACACCGTGCCACCACTGAGTGGGGACTCCCTACTGCTGAGGGCTTGGGAGGGGCATCCTCTGCCCTCCTCAGGAACTCGGGCAAGGAGATGCTGCAGGCACCCCTGACTGATTGCTTTTACTCCCCCCAACAAGGGGGTGTGCTTCTTGATGTCTAACTGAAAGCCTTCTTGCTGTAACCTCCTCTACCCTCGGTCTCTGTGACTCAGCTTCTTCCTAGTGCAGTGCCTCTATCAGCAGCACCCAGCTGGGCAGAGATTGCTGGGCGCACTGCCCCCACCACCCCCAAGGGAGGCACTGAGGAGGTGTGCCCTTGGGGATGGGCACTGACTATGAGGGAGAGGAAGCTGAGGTTCAGGTTTGGGGAGCCAGGGTAACGGGAGGTTAGGGGCTGCCACCACCTGGGTCCCAGCAGCCGAAAATGTTGTGCCCACCAGGCTGGTGGAGCAGAGCACGTCTCCCCAGGAGGCTGGCTGAGCAGGTATGTACACATACCCCCCACCCCATTGTACCACACAGTGCCATACTCCCCACCTGCTGGTACTGCAGCGGGTGTCCTGCCCCCTCGCATCTCATCCCCATAGGGAGGGAATGTGGCATAGCAGGCTGGCGGGGGGGCACTGAGGCAGGAGAAAGGGGTGCCGATGTGGTGTGATAATAATGAGAGAAGGGCTGGGAGTGGGGTGCACCTGTCTGGACAGGGCAGTGGGGGTAAGAACTAAATGCTCACAACACTATGGGCAAAGAGGTCAGTGGGATGGGGGTAGGGGGATTCTGAATCCCTCCAATGAAAAATGAACACCTCCTGTCTGCCCATCTCCATCTTGGACCTATGCTCCCCAGCCTCGGCCTAGGCTCCCACTCTCTCCCCACACCAGCCAGCTGAGCCCAGGCCCCTTCCCGTGGCTGCACCACCCCTTCCCACCCATGCAGGTGCCCCCTCCACACCTCTGGCCCCTGCATGCCCCTCCCTGTGATTAGCGAGGCTGAGGAAGCACGCAGCCTCGATTCCATACCAGCAGAGGTCAGGCTCTGGAGGCCCAGTCTCCTGCCCGAGCCCCGGGGAGGCGAGAACACCCAGGAGAGAGAGCGAGAAGGGCCTGTGGACGGTAGCACCTGCCTGCTGCCACCCTCCTTTTCCAAGGGGACGACCTGGAAGTCCACACTGGGGGGAAGGGCCGCCTTGTGGAAGGGACCTTGTTGGGGAGGCAGCCCAACCCAGTTGTGAGGCCCCGTGGTACCTGCTCGCACCCCCAGTCAATGTGTGGGGTGGGGGTCAGGGAGTCCCCCAGGCCAGTCTTTCTGTCCTTGCACAGCTGTGAAAGTGAGAACACCCCCCACTGCCCCGATCCTATGGCTCGCAGCCATCACCCCACAAACAAGGCTGCTCCTTCTTCCACATGACAGCCCTTCAAATATTTGAAGACAGCTCGCCTGTCCCTGCTGAGCCGCCACTTCCCCTGACTAAACATCCTGGTTCTTAGAACGATTCCTCAAACGCGATGGTTTCAAGTCCCCTCACCATACTGGGCGCTCTCATCCACCTCGCAGCACCCTGCTCACAGCAAGCCTCCCAGAATGGAGACCAGGAGCAGATGGCCTTGGCTCCATCCAGGCGCAGCCGCCAACCCTCCACTCCTACCCCCACCTACTCAGACCCCCTTCTGCCTCCAGTCAATCACACCTCTAATTAGTGAGTCAGGTGAATGCTGGGAGATCCCCCAACACCTCCCCTCCCCCTTATATCAACTGCAGAGACCCAAATCTCTTCCAGTGACTTGTCCCTCCAAAGAGGCTTTGCCCACATCTGATGCTTGTCATTCATGGACACCCTTCAAAGACTGCCTCCTCTGGGAAGCCTTCCCAGATAGCACACACCCAGCTCAGACCCTGCCCCTGTTCTGGGCAACGGCCGTACTCAGAGACTGCATGACATTCACTGTTTTTCACGCTCCAAAGAGTCCCCACACATTGCTGCATCTCCCTCCTGTCTTCCTTCCTGCCATCTAGGCAGCATAGAGAGGAAACTGTACACAGGGGGTGGGAGGAGAAGAAGGCAGACGGTCCCCAGCCCTGGGGACCGTGCCCTTGCCCTACCTGCTCGTGGTACTCGATGCCCATGCTGAGCGTGTTGACCAGGATAGCAATCATGATTCCCCGACCAAAGTACTTGCTGTCCACAATCTTCCGGAAGGTGTCGCAGACCAGCCTCCAGAAGGCCAGTACAGAGTTGGGCTCCAAGTCCAGGCCCAGGCTCCGTTGCCGCCGGCTGTGGGGGTCCCGGAGGTCGCCGTGCTGGGCATCCTGTGTGAACTCATAAACTGCCTCGCTGTCTGAGTCAGGCATCTCATGGCCGGCGAGCTCCACTTCCCCTGCCCCAGCCCGGGCACAGTAGGGGCAGCTGTCTGGACCACAGGCTCCACTGTCCGCCTTCAAGCAAGGGCTGGAGATCTTGCAAGAGCTTTGGCAGGCGCCTGGGACAGGAGGGTAGAAGTTAGAGGCTCCAGTCTTGCTTAGTCGGTGTGTCCCTTCCCTCAGAGTATGGATAAAATGAGTTGAGGAGCATGGGGTTGTTATAACGACAGGGGTGCTGGGCACTTAGGGGCTCAGGGGTGCCGAATGCCCTGCAATGCAGGCAGTCCTGAGCAACAGAATGCCCCCCAAATGCCAACAGCATCCCAGTGGCCGTCACTGCTGGGTGTCTTAGGGTCAGGCATGTGGCCTTGTTGTCCTCTGAGGTCCTGGGCAGCTCTTATGTCCTAGGAGCCATCAGCAAGGAGTCTAGATCATCTCTATAGCCCAAGCAAGCCAGTTCTGCATCAACACTGCTCTGAGTAGCATTTTACAAGGGATGCTTGAGACACACCCACACACGTGTGCTCGTGTACATATACACACCAGATACAAGCACATGTACAAGACATAGACACTTCGTGTACATAAACACCTGTATTAGGCACGCATGCACACTATTTGCCTACTCCACACCATGCATAGTCAAAAGCATGTGTACACAGACACATGCACATCACACAATGCACATGTACCAGGCACATGCAAACATGGGCATGCATACACACTGGACAAGAGCACCACTCCTAGGGTGCACACATGCACCTACACACATCAGACACGTGTGCGCACATACACACATGAACACCAGACATATACAAGTACACATGCACATACAATAGACACCTGCAGGCACACATACACACACACCAGATTGCACGTGCGTGTACTCAGTGACCTATCCCAAGTTACCAACGCTTATTTAAAATTCAGCTTTGATCACAGACTATGAGAGCTGAAAGGAACCTCAGGGACCACCGAGGGAAAGCATGCATGGGAAGGTACCAGGCTCAGGACCCAGCCCCTAGTAGACCGCCAACACTGTTTCCCCTTCCGACTGCACAAAGGAGGTGTCAGTAAGCATCCGCTGCCTGTGACGGTCCAGCCGTGCCTTTTACATACGCAGGAGGGAACTGAGATGTGCATGCATATGTGCATGCGGCTGGCCCTCGTCCCGTGGCAGGGTAGTGGAAGAGCTGGCATAAGAACCCTTCATGCTGCGTTCTGTGATGGCACCTTCCTGTCCCAGCCCACATTCCCACATAACATCCCGCAAATATACCACTTCTCCCATGTGCCAAATCCTTCCTGACACACAGGCTCTGGTCTGCAGCTACCAGGAGTGTCTGTGGAGGAGGGCCCACCATCCCTGTCTGACTGGGGGACGCCCACAGGCAGGGAGCATCTCATTTTCCCTGTGACCCTGCGTGTAACAGTCCCCTCAGGACTTGCTGCTCCAGGCCCCCGGTCTGCCTAAGGGAATGGCACTCATGCTCACCAGAGTCCCCTTCACGTGGGGCGCGGTGCTGGCCACGGCCATACACCCTTTCCCCTGAGCCCTGCAACAAGGAGCATAGAGGGTGGGCCTCACAGGCAGATGGTCCTGAGTTGGCTGACCAGATCTGCTGTTTCACATGGGACAGAAAACAATGGAACTGGCCCATTTCAAAGGGTACATGTGGTCAGCCTACTGACACCTTGAATTTAGCCCAGTGAGACCAGGCTGACCATACGTGCCCTTTGAAACGGGACAGGACTATTGTTTTCTGTCCTGGTCAAAATAGGACATCTGGTCAGCCCATTCTGAGTCTACCCTTCACCAATGACACAACCGTGGACAAGTCATGTGACCTCTCCAAGCTTCCTTTTTCTCATTGGTAAAATGGTGAGAATCACCTAAACTGTTTGGAGGAACCAGTGGGGTTTTGCCTGCAAAGCATGTGACAGGCACAGAGCAATGGGTCAACTGTTGGTTATTACTGCAAACAGCGCAGAGCAAAGCACGTAGCAGATGCTCATTACACGATGGTTATTGTTATTACTTCGATGTGGGAATTATGATGCCCACTTTCACAGATGACACAATCAGGGCTCAAAGAAGCAATTGCCTAAAGGTCCCAAGGCTACACATGGCAGAATGAGAATCCAAGCCCAGTGCTTCTGGCTCCAGATGCCCGACCGTCTCTGAGACCCCCCCGACCCCCGGTCCCTCTCCAACGTGTCCCCGCCCAGAGTTCTCACCTGTACTCTGTGTCTCCAGCAGTTTGTGCATGGAGCTGTAGCGCTCGGGTGGAATGTTGAGGCTGGTGAGGGTGGGGGGTCCAGAGGTGGGGACTACTTCTACAAGTGCCCTTTCCTTCAGCATCTCTGCTGGAGGACTGGTGTGCACAGTGGGGTACACCTTCCCACTGCTCACAGTCCTGCCTGATGCCTCGGATGGTGACCTGGGAGGGGGCGCCTGGCAGCGGACTGGCTCCAGGTGGCAGTCGGCGTGATAGAAGCTGTGCACAGCCTCTGCACCCCCCGGAGGGCCCCCGGAGAGGGCGGGTGTTGAGGGTGGTGGCAGCATGAGCTGGCGGGACCCGCTGGCACCCCTGTCCTGGATCTCCGGGCTGGCCCGGGGCCCCCGCAGTGTCCCGTTGCCCAGATGGTAGTGGTGGTGGTGGTGGTGGTGGTGGTGCACCAGGTGATGGACGGACGGGCGGCAGTGGGAGCGCGAGCCGCTGCTGCTGGGCTGGGGCTCCTGCGTGCCCCGGGGCGCGGGGCTGCTCAGCAGCCCGGCCCGCACGCCCGCGGCCCGGGAGACTTGGGCCAGCCTGCGGGCTGCCTTCCGGAGGACGTACACCAGGTACTTGAGCAGCTCCTCGTAGCAGCTGCCGGGCTCGGAGAAGCTGGCCAGCGTGCTGGCGTTGGACAGGAACCGCACGCGCTGCTCCCGCATCAGCTGGCTCTCCCGCTGCTTGGTCTCCGAGAACTGCGTGGCGATCACCACCAGGCACAGGTTGATCATGAAAAAAGAGCCCACCTGTTGGGGTGGGGACAGCAAGAGGAGACGTCCTGAAGAAAAGGGGGTCACCACGCCAGCCGTGGCCTGAGCGCCAGGCGTGATGGCGGTCCTTTCGTTCTCATCACAGGCTCAAGGGGGGACACTTACTAGCTCTCTCTGACAGTGGAGGAAACTGAGGCTCAGAGAGGTCGAACGATTCACCCAAAATCATTTAGCTAGTTACCAGACAGACGTACCATTTTAAAAGGGACAGAAAACAAGGGTGCTGGAGTCCCACGGTATTGCTATTGATCCTGACGCTACCCTGCGAGGAAACCTCCCAACCTCCCTGTTCCTAAACCTGCCCACCCTCGAAGATTCTCAGCACCACCCCCTGCCCCCACAATTCCCATTAGGAGAGGAGAAGGCCTGGGAAACAAATGCTGGGAATGTGGGCTTTTCACATTGGAATGAGTCTTTGAGACCTCGGCAAAAGCCTTGTTCGCATCACTCCTGCTTCTAGTCCCAATTCTAGCTGCGTGACCTTGAGTGAGACCCTTAACCATGGAGCCTAGGTATCCCCACGACCACTGGCCTTGCCTGTATCTCTTTTTCCTGTGCCTCTCCCTTCCCCCCAGCCAGGTGATGGGCTAAACCCTGAACCCTACAGCCTAACCAAGCTGCACTCTTACTTCCCCACACTTTTGCGTCCCTATCCCATGCCTCAGTTTCCCCAGGATTCTGGGATGGCCATTACTTGGACAATAATCCAGAATGAAGCAAATGAATATTTATGGTGACAAAGCAGATTTTTTTTTCTAGATTGTGTCCTAGTAATTATGATAATTAGTTTCACTAGTGTGATTCCAGTGAGCTATTTGGAAAGATTTTTCAGGGTGTGTGTGGGAGGGTGGAAACTAGGCCCCTTACCTCCCTGTCTGCTTCCTTCCCGCTCCCCCAAGCCCAGGGGGAGCAGCATAGTGAAAAGACCAGGCTTCCCAGATAACTAGCCGTGCCACCCCAGGTGCCGACAGGGGATGGGAATGGCCCCGGCCCAGCCTGGCCACTCTTCCGCACCAGGGAACATTACCGGGACAGGAGGGAGAGGCCTGGAGGACTTGTTCTTTCTCAGAGCCTGCGGGCTGTCTCTCACTCACCAAGAGCTGCCTCATTCTGTCCCCACCTGTCTCTGGAGCTTGTCCTAAACCCTGACTAGATCTTAATCTCTTTCTCTCAATATCTGTCCCTCTGTCTGGCCTTGTCATTTGGCCTCTTGGTGACATGGAAAAGGGGTGAACTTGGAATCAGTAGCCCAGGGTTGCATTCTCAGTTCCAGCCACTTACTTGGTCTGGTGACCAAGCCCTCTGAAGCTCTGAGTTCTCCTTCAGGAGCTGTGGCCACAAGCCCTGCATGACCCCCCAGCCCCCACCCCGCCCTGCACAGGGACAATGAGGATGCAACAGGCACCAGATGCCACAGCACACATCAGCAGTGACACCCTGCCCAGCAAGACTAATCCACGGCACATGCAAAGGCCACGATGGGGTCCAACAAATGAGGAAACGTTGGTTTCCTCATCTGTAAAGTGGAGATGATAACAGGATCACGGTGAGGATTAAATGCACCAGCACATAAAAAGTGCTTAGAGCAGGGACTGGCGCATAGTAAGAGCTCAATAAATATTAACTATTAAGTAGTAGCAATTAAATTGTTAACTACGAATGGCAGTGATTTAAACTATTAAATATTGCTACTTTTGCCTCTGTCTTCTGCCCTCATTTAAGTCTTGGAACTTCTGAGCTGGAAGGAATAAAAGATCATGCAGTGTTTCTCAACAATGAATGATGGGAATTTTGGGTGGAACAATGCTTTGTTTGCAGGATGTTTACCATCTCCTGCCTGCTTTCCAACAAAGTGCCAACAGTGCTCTCCTGGTTCTTGTAAAAAAAATGGGACCACCCATTGCCACTTTCAAATGGCCCCTAGGAGAGGCGATCACCCTTGGTTGAGAACCACCCATTTTACTGATGAAGAATCAGAGGTCCAGGGTGGTACCTCATGGGGAACAACTTTTTCAAGGTTGTAAGTGGTGTAAGTGATACAGAGTCCGGCCTTGACCTTGTATTTCCTCCTGACTCCTCTTGATAGGGGCCTTCTCTGCCTGTGTTTCAACAGGACTTGTCCTGAGAGCTAGAACTCTGGACTGAGCAAGCTTTCCCCTCTCTGGATTTCCCCAACCCCTTTCCCCAGGATCCCCCATCCCCTCGGGAGCCTGAGGAATCACTCACGATGATGAGGAGGATGAAGTAGATGAAGTTGTAGAAGGAATGAGCATCCATCACAAAGTACATGATGTCGACCCAGCCCTCCAACGTGATGACCTGGGGAGGTGGCAGAGGGGCAGGCTGACTCTGGGCCCCCTAAAGCCTCCTGCAGTCTCCTCCAGAGGCCCTGACCCCATCCCCACCCTGTGAATGACCACTCCAAGCCTGGACTGCATCTCAGTGCTTGTGTGGTGGGGAATCTCTCGGCGCCCGGGCTGCCCCACCTGGAAGATGGCGATCCAGGCGTAGCCGATGTTGTCGAAGTTGATGGCACCCTTAAAGGGGTTGTGCTCCCCTGCGGAGCAGTTGGTGTAGTACTGGTTCCAGTTGACGCAGGTGGTGTTGCTGGAGCTGTTGTAGGCCTCGTAGTCTAGCCCGCAGGGTGGACCACCGCCCCCCTCCCCGCGAAGGGTGGGAACACTCCTGCAGGAGCGCATGCCGTTCTCCCGTGGCTGGGAGCAGATGAAGGGGTTCTCGTCCTCGTTCTCGGTCTGGTAATAGCGCTCCAGGTCCACGCTCAGGGGGCTGTGGAGGGGACAGGGATGAGGCTGAGGGCAGGTTCCCCGGGAGAGGGCCCAGGAAAGCAGAGCTGTGAGTGCACTGGGGGTGAGCAGGGCAGGGGACAGAGCTGGAGCAAGCACCAGGCGGGTGCAGGGATCTGTGGGTGTGGATGGGGCGTGTGAGGACAAAGCATGAAACTCCAGAGCCAGGATATTGGAAGAGTGCACCCTAGAGCAGTGGTTTCCCAATGTGGCTGCACATTAGGCTCGCTGAGGAGCTCATAAAAATCCCCACGCCCAGGCTGAACCCCCAGCTAATGAAATCAGAGCCAGTGGGGGTGGGTGCCAGGCTACATAAGTTTCCAAGCTCCCCAAGTGACTCCTGTGTGTAAGTTCGAGAACCAGACTTGTCACTAGGATGGGAGCAGGTACGTCACTAGCAGCAGGGGCGGTGCGAGCCCCACAACCACTCCCCGGTTACCCCTCGCCCACGAACCACTCACAGGCTGAAGTTCTCAGGCAGGAAGCATCGGTTTCGAAGCAGCCCTGCCCACAGCTGGACACCCACGATGCCGAAGATGAAGAAGACGAAGAAGCAGAGCAGCAGGACGTTGCCCAGCATGGGCAGCGTGTCCAGCAGCAGCGTGACGAGGATGCGCATGCCTGTGGGGGCAGAAGCCACGCTGGGGGCTCCAGGCTGGCCGGGCTGGGCTGGCTGCCATGAGCCTGGCAGCGCTCCCAGAGGGGGCCCACTGGGGCCTCTGAGGTTGAGACAGCCCGGCTCAAGCTGGAGGGGAGACCAACAGATACCTCTAACTCCGCAGGCAGCCCTTGCAGCCTTGAACCCTTCCCCACGGTGCCCTCTTTTCCCCTCCCCCATGAACCAGTGTGCAGAACCACCAAGGATGAGCCAGAGTAACTGCAGCTTCCAAAACACCCTCCTGCAACTCCTCCCACCTAGCTCTCCCAAGTCATCAAGGCACAGATATCATCCCCAATGCGCAGGTGCAGGTCGAGGCTCAGAGAACTGACATGACTTGTCCAGTGTCATAGAACTGCTTTCTGCTCCCGAAGCCCATGACAGACACACACACACACACTCCCCTCCTACTTCCTCCTCTCACTACAGTCAACTGATCTTCTAAGTTATCTTCGCTGTAGTCATTGGGGAAACTGAGGCAAAGAACTCCAGGACGGATGTTAGTAGGCAGCAATCTCACTTTGAGATCCAGGCCTTTAGCAGGGGCCAAGATGCCCTGCACTACACCATGGTTCTCAGCCCCTGCCTTGAGTCTACTACCTGCGTGGTCCAGATCCCCACACAAGGACCTGAGGGGACAAACAGCTGCCTTCTCAGGTGGCCATGAATTAACAACCCCCTCCCTGGGAAAAGTCACCACAACCCTGCCCCACTCCAGCTCTAGGACCAACCAGCCCACAAGCCATTGTCAAGCACACAAACCTCGAATGGCCAGGCTTTGACCCTCAATGTGCTGCTCGATGTCCCCTCCCGCCTCCAGGGGAAAAGCTTCCAAGCGGCAGCTAATGAACCCTCTTGGTGACTGCAGCAGCCCTTTGCAGCTGTGTTCCCCCTCAGTCCCTCTCCACCCCCTCCAGCCCCATCCCCCTGCACTTCCTCAGTGCTCCCACTGAGATCAATTCCTCAGGGTTTGCATTAAGTGAATTACACCGTGGTTAGACAGAGGCCTATAAATCTGCCAGCCATCACCTGGGGTGAGAGAGGAGGCGAAGGCACGCCTCGTCTGAAGCTCCTGTTAACACCAGCACACCACCCCAAGGCCTGGAGGACAGACACTCAGAGGCAGCTGCATCACACACACAGATACATGCATGTGCACATGTGTGCGCACACACACACACACAGCAAGAGGGGCTGCTGCTATATCAGGCACAAAGCCCCAGAAACCTGCTCCCCCACCCCTATCCCCCCTCCTGGGACTGCAGTAGAGACCATCTGCAGCTTGTGTAGGTTGGGGAGTTGCAAAGGGGGCCTGAGCAAGGGTGGGGGGCAGGATGGAGGGAAAGCTAGAACTGCCAAAGCTTCGCTGGCTCGGGAAACCAATGCGGTTTAATTTAGATAATGGTCCCAGCAGTCAGTTGCTGCAACGGGTTGGAAGAGGGTGGGAAGGAGGAAGGGGACACAGGCGGGAGGGTGAGGCATGGAGTGGCCTTGTCTTGAGAGAAGTCATGCTCAGCGTGGCCAGTGTGGTCTCACCAGTGAGAACCATACTGCATGAGAGGCTGTTCTGGCTAGAAAAGTCATGGCGCTTTGCACCCACTCCTCCTGGCCTGCCAGCCTCTCTACCCCATTCCCACCACCCCTATTCCAGGGGCAGAGAGTGGTCATGTAGCTGAAAGGAAGGGGTGATCTGAGACATTTCTGAGACTCTGACCCATCTCAGGCTAAAATGAGGAGTAAGGGTGTTTCCAGGTAATTCTCACAGTGCCACAGCCAGGGGTGGGGGTTCATTTGGCTCCGATGACCCCAGCTCCCCACTGGGGCCTTTTCTGATGGGGTGTGCCTCAGGGTGCCAGATTCTGATGAGGTCTGGGAGTGGTCAGGAGGTAAGGATGGGGTCTGAGATATCCATATTTCCTCTTGGGGCTCTCTGTCCAGGGGCTAAAGGCCAAGGGGACACTCACTGGGCACCCGGTTAATGGCCCTGAGCGGTCGCAGCACACGGACTGTCCTGACAGCTGAGAAGCTGACGTTCTGCAGGTCCAGCGAATACTCCAGCATCCTGCAGGGAGGGGCCCAAAGGGAGGCCCTTTGAGTCTGAGGCCGCCATGGGGGTCAAAAGAGGTCAATGAGGAATCCTGCTGCAGAGGGGCAGCACAGCCTCAGACTCCTCCCCCTCCTCCGCCCAGGGACCCTGCCAAGGGAGGGAGTGGATGGTGGGGCTATGGACTCAGAGCAGGACAGGCTGGAGCACTGTAGGCAGGACAGCCTTGGACTTTTAGTGGACAGCCACAGAGCAAGCAGCACGACAGGTGGGCTGCGGGTGGGGGCCAGGCCTACAGATCTGGCCCTGGGAAAGGGACCGACCTGATCCATTGCTGATCCACCCCCACCCTAGGCCTTACCCTGCAATAACGATGAAAAAGTCCAGCCGGTTCCAAGTGTCTCCCAGGTAACACTTTTTCCCAAAGATTCCCAAAGCTACCATCTTCACCACCATCTCCACAGCGAAGAAGGCAAAGATGAAGTCATCAAAGGCCTGATGTGCGAATGAGAGTTTGTTAAAACTGAGAAGGGGTGCGGGCTGTTCCTCTGCTCACACCCCCACCAGGATCAAGGCTTCACACACACACACACACACACACACACACACACACACACGCTCACCTGCAGGATCCGGCAGCGCTGGGAGTCACAGGTGATGTCCTCACACGGCCGGAACATGCCCAGAGTCACACAGTTGAGAAGGATGACCAACATGCTGATACGCTCAAACCAGGTAAACAGGCAGTCAAGGAACCACCTAGCGGGGCTGGAGCTGAGCCCGTGCCCCACTGCCCTGCTCCTCGACCTCCCGACCCTATCTGATACATAATTGGGGGAAATGGGAAGGCCCTGGCCCGGTCTCACCCAGGTCATCTCATCCCTCTGGACCCACCTCTGTCATCTGTAAAGTAAGAAAAGCCACAAATACCCTGACTATTTGCACAAGCCGTTGGGGGGGTACAAATCAATCCCTCTTATGGAAATGCCAGACACCAGGAGTTTGCTGCTGCATGTGAATCCCATTCTCCCTCGCTCCCAGGGAAGATGTGAGAAGCAAATGAGATGATGTATGTGAACGTGTGACACAAACCTAGTGAGATTATGTCTGCCTTACAGTTTACCAAGCACTTTCACACCATGCCACATTTGAGGCTCACACCAGCCCCGAGAAGTATCTGGAGTAGATTGTTTTCTTCCCTAGAACCCAAGGAAACCGAGGCCCGCAGAGCCAAAGTCATGTGCTGAAGGTCACGGGAGAAGCCGGGATGAGACTGAGGCTTCCAAGCTCCTAACCTGGGACAGCTGCTTTCGTGCTGCTCAGGCATGCCGGCAAGGGGCTGTCCATGACCTTGGTGGCAGCAGACAGACAGGCAGAGGCAGACAAGAGGCTCCACAGCTTCACCATGCCACCAGAACCCAACCAAGGCTGCCTCTTCCACCACCAATCCCCTGTCCTCTCAAAGACCTCCGATGGCCTCCAGACACAGTCTCACGTTTAAATAATGAGGGCCCAGCGCACACCGTGCCCTGTGCCAGACACAAGCCCCCAGCCGGTGCAGAGTGGACAGTACCCTGCACACACTGACCGGGCCACCATCACACCTCCTTGTGGCCAGCAAAGCCCTGAGAGCAAATGAAACGCACGCTGTTGTGCAGCAGAGGGGACAGGGGGGTCTTTCTAAATCCCGAGCCTTCCCACATAGTGATCTTATGGAGGGACTCGCTTCTAGCCCATCACCAGGAGAATGCACAAAATGGCCTTGGAAGGTTCTGGGCACCAGACTCACAGTGAAGTGAGCAAGCATTCTGCTTTCCTCAGGGAAAACAGGAGAGGGGTGGGGACGGCAACACGGCGGACACGAGCAGAGCATGGGCCGGGTGGAGGGTGTCATGGCAGCCCACCGCATGACCCACGAAGTCAGATGAAGTGGGGTGAAAAGGGCCCGGAGCAGATGGGATCCTCCTGTTGTGACCCCACTTCTGGACCAAGAAGCCTTTGACCAGGGACCCAATGACTTTCCCCCCAGCTGATCCCAGCCACATCCCATCTGTCCTGAACCTCAGACTGTGCCCCCTCCCCAGGAGCTCAGGACTCCTTCCGTCCGCTCAGAGCCCTCCTACCCGTCCTCTGTCCCCCGGGCCCTCTTCCCTCAGACTCACGTCACATCCCACCATAGGTACCCAACCGTCCCAAGGCAATGCCCCTAACCTCCAGCTCCCCACAAGAGTAGGAGTTAGAAAAGAAGTTCTAGGCCTCGGGGTAAGTAGATGGAGGTGGGAAGTAAGAGCTGTTTCTGCGGGGCCGTCTCCTGAGCGAAGTGGGAACCCAGTGGGTCGATCTCTCTCCAGAACAGGGGTCACGCAGGGGTCACCCTGGAAACATGGAGGCAGGAGGCAGCTCTGGAAAGGGAAGGACCCACCTACCCTCGGGAACTGGCCTGCTTTCCCCGCGCCCCTCCCCCCCTTCCCTCCGTGGGGAAGGGACCGTGTGAGCGGGCACATTTACGTGGGGAGGGTGGGCAGTCCCCCGGGGACTGTGCTGAGGCAGGGGCTCTGATACATCTGCACACCCCCGACAAGGCTGAGAGTGGTGCCTGCATGTAGCAGGAGATCGACACATGGGAATGAATGAAGTGAGTCAATCATTTAATCAATCAGTCTCCCTGCTTAGACGCCAGATGTATCTCCCCATTCATGTTTTCCTGCCCAGTTGGCCTCCACAGTGAGGAACGGATGGTAACTACAGGTGGGGAAGGTGCAGAAGGGACACTGCAGGGGCGCTGGCCCTCCGGTCCCCACCTTACTCATGCTCACACTGGGGCCTCTTATAGCCTGCGAGTAGCCCCACCTCGAGCTCTTAACCCCGGAGCCCCTTCCCAAGGCCCCTGGGCAGGTCAGCTAACTCCCAGGTGCATCCTGCCCTCCTACTTCTCTCCTTTCCCTGCAGGTAAACCCAAAAGGACAGGGAGACACCAAGGCACAGGAACATCTGGGACAATCTGAACAGAGGAGGGATTGATGGAGGTGGCAGTCTTTCACCAGTCTCAGGGTAGGGCTCCTTTCCTTGGGAACATGGCCCGTAAGTCACCGTGTGATGTTCCTCTGTTGCCATAACAACAGGAGGATGTGTCACCAGGTGGCGTGGATTTGTTGCCATGGTAATTAAAGGGACCCCTCACACATGAACTCCCCTTTACCCAGGGTGCTGTTTTGTCCTCAAGCAGAGAAGGGGAAGTGGGGAGACCCACAGGTTATCAGGTTGGGGGGGAACCATGTGACAAATCTCCATGGCAACCAAGGGAACGGGGACACTGGTTGCCATAGTGACTATGAGAGACCTGTGCAGTCACATGTCTACTGTTGCTATGGTGACTGTCAGGGCTGGAGTGGATCCCAAAGGGGGAGGTGGGTAGGAGAGGGGAGGATCTTTCTTTTCCCCACAACACACCATCAAAAGCCGAGAAAAAGGAAATGGCAGGGTGAAGCACCCCACTTCCATCCCTCCTTTCCCTCTCCCTCCAGGAGAGAGAACCAGAGCACGTTATCTGCACCACAGAGCCCTCTCCGTGGGGCTTTATCTCGAGCCCCTGCCTAGCCTGGCAGCTGCAAGGGATAGGGAGGTGGACTGAGGAGGGACGGGGGCTGGGGCACCTCCAGAGGCACGGGGGCTCTAAGCAGGGTGTGACTGAGAAGGGAAGCAGGCCCCCCAGCTGCCCCATTCCCTACCAGGAGCCTGGAAATCTGAGACTGAGTGCTGAAGAGGAAACGGGCCTGGACCCAGGAATCCTGGCCTCTTAGTACTTGGTGGGAAGGTGGGGTGCTGTTCTCACCCATCCTGTGGACAGGCTGGTATCTCTAGGATTCAGCAGCACCTGGGGTGGGGGGTACAGGGGCTCAGCAGCAAGGCTCCTGCTAGGAAGGCGGAAAGGGGGATTCCCTTGTCGAGCCCCTACTCCCACATGCCTGTTTCCCAGTGGTCTCCCCGCCACTGGCTCCAACGTGTGGGTGTGTGGGGAGAGAGATTTCCAGCTGAACTGAAAACTGAAGCCTGAAGAAAGGCAGCCGGCCCCACCCAGAGACAGAGACGTGAGACAGAGACACAAGAGAGCCGGCCCGCTGGAATCTTTGGAGGGGAAATAGGCCAGAAATCTGATTCAAATGTCTGTGACTGTGTGTGTGTGTGCATGTGTATGTGCGTGTGTGTACACACATGTCTGCGTGTGTGAGCAGTTGTGTCTGTCGCCATCCTGGCTGAGGCAGGCGGGGTGGGGTAAGAGCTGGGGCGGGAGCAGGCGAGGGGTGGGGGGTGCTGTGTAGTGGGGGTAATCCCAGGAATGGCTCCAACTGGCATTACGGGTGATGGGGAGTCCCCCAGCAGTTCTGTGGAGCAGAGCGGGTGTGTGACCCAGAAGGAAGGTGGGCCTGGGACAGAAAGCGTGCCAAGGGGTGTTAGGTCCCCCCTTGTCCTATTAAATTCCCCAGACTCAGCCCTTCTCCCCAGAATCGCCTCTGGAGAGCCTTGAGTTTGAAAACGAGAGGAGGACCTCGGTGAGGGGACACAAAGAACACCCACCTCCCACTTCCTCTGAGGACCAAAATGGAGACTTCTCCCTAGGTGAGAGAAACAGGCAAACTTGGGGCACTGGGACAGCGGCAAGACAGGCTCAGAGATTCCAGGTGACCCCTCCCCTCCAGACGCACGCACGCAGACACACACGGTGACGCAGTCACACACTCACATTCACTTCTGGAAGCCATTAGGGCTCCTGCCCATGCGGGCCTCCCCTTTCTCCTCCCCCCAACTCCTGGCAGGCTCCCGGCTCCCCCCCGACCCCCCTTCCCCTCTCAGCATCCCAAATGCCAGCCTGTGATTTCCAAATGAGAAAAAGCTGTGCTGGGCTCTGAGCTTGGAGCAACTCCTACACAAACTTCCAGATGTGACACAACAGCCGGAGAGGGAATGCTCAGGATCTCCTTCCCGGGAGGGAGACACACTCCCTCACACTTGAAGAAACACATACTGAAAAGTCCACCACACTTTCCTAGAACTTGGGAGGAGCGGGGCCTTTCGGACTCGGGACAACTGGCTGGGAGCACCCTGGGCTCCCCGGTACCAACACACGCTCTTCCCGGCCCCTCTCCCTTTTGCTTCCCTACACACACACCCACACCCCACACCCCCCCC
>PVJL010015094.1:7500-25677 GCA_004026885.1 Lyroderma lyra | reverse complement strand
CCCCCTGGTCCCCCACGCCTTCCCCAGGTCCCCCGTGCCTTCTGGTGTTTGTATTTATGTTCAGCTCCTCGCCTGCTTCCCAGCCTTGATTGCAGTATTCCCAGAAGAGGACTTTTTCCTGCCGGTTCCCATGCGTCCCTTTAGCTCACGCTGCTGCAGAGTGCGTGCTGCTAGCCAAGCAGGGTGGACGTTCCTGGTTGGACGGGCCGCACAGCCACTGCCGGTGCTGGGAGGTGGGCTCGTCTTCCCCCTGATGTGCCCATGGACTTCGTTAGCGGTTCTGAGCTTCCCCGTGGGCGGGGGGAGCCTCAGGAACGTTGGGCAGAACGTTCTGTTCTCTGGGGGTTCGGTCTGCAGCCGCCTGGGGGCCTCCCCTGCCCCTTCCCCACTGTGGGTACCGGAGGGCGGGGTTTGCTTGCATCAGGTGGGCGTCCGCGGACGCCGTGTGTGTCATCTGCGTTGCTGAGGCGTCTGGGATTCCTCTTAGGCCACGCTTGACCCTCTGCCAGCACAGTGACCGCTAGGGGAGGAAAACAGGTCTCTTCTCCGAGGGGACCTGATGTCGTGGGGCTGCTGTCTGCCTGGAGGAGGCTGGCAGAGCGGGACAGTGCCAGCCAGGCCTTTGGGGCTGGGGACCACCATCTCCCTCTTAGGGGTGTCCTCCCGGCCTCTCTGAATGCTCAGAGCCTTGTCTGTGTGGAGCCAGGTGGCCCCGGGGCGCCCAGTACTGACTTGAGTTACCTGGACAGTCCCCTCTGATGGCCGGGGTTCTATGTGACAAAGCATGCGGATGGGGCTTCGAACCAGTTTGGTGTAAAGTAACCGATGTCTCCTCGGTGCATTATCGTCCTTGGGGTAGCCGCTGACCCAGTGCAGGTGACCTGTTTCATAAACAGTGACTCAAGGACTCGTACAGGCTGATAGCATGCTGTCCGTCTGGGGACACGAGGGCCTCTGGTCCAGGAAATGCGGAGCTGACGGGAGGGCATGTGATTGACCCTGTCTGCTTCCCAGGGGACAGAGGGGCCCGTGACATCCCCAGAGTCCCGAGCAGTCAGGGGCACTCCACAGGTGACCAGGCGCAACACGCGGGCTTGTTGGGACCCGGCCGTGCTGTGTGGGACCCGGGTCTCCCTTGGTTGGTGCCCGGTGGTGGTGTGATGAGAGGCTGCGCCTGGGGACGACGTGCGGGCGCTGCGGTGCGTGCTGACGCCTTCTCGCGTGGATCAGCCTGACGCACGTGACTGCCTCCCCGGGGAGAGGCGGGCACTTCTGGAAGCTGCGTGAGGATACAGAAACTCGAAGAGAAGGGAACGCTCCTCTCCCGTGCCTGGCCTCCCCCAGCCCAGAAAGGCAGCTTGGGCAGAGAAGAACCCAGTTGTCACCCCCTCTCGTGCCGCTGCGAGGCGTGTGCTCCTGGCGTGGGACAGGTGTGTCAGTCGGTGTCCAGTGCCCGGCCCTCGTGCCCGCAGCTCCTTCCCCGCCGCCCGGGACTCCGTCCGAAGGGAAGCGCCCTCCGTGCGCCGGTTTGGTTTTCTTCAAACTGCGCTTCCTGCTTTGCTCTTGTGTAACGATCCGCCGCGTGTCCCCCAGGCATCGCCCCGTGACACGTTTTACAGACTCGACTGTCAGCCGAGTGGTCGATCTTGGTTCCCACACCCGGACGAAGAGGCCGACGAGCATCGTGTCCCGCGAATGTGACCGCCGGCCCGGAGCCACCGCCCGGCGAGGAGCAGAGCGGAGGTGACGTCGCCGCTTTCTGGTCTTTACGTCCGTGTTGCCGCGTTGCTCGAGTTCCATCTGGAGGTGGCGTCACAGCGGCGCTCCTTGGCGAGTCTGTGGCCTTTGCTTCCTGGCTGGTGACGAGGGTGTCTCCGTTCTGCTGCTGAGGAAGCCCCGCACCCACGCAGAGGGGTGCAATCCAAGGAGCCCGGGCTCGGAGCCCCGGGGCGCTTTCCGTCCGAGGTGCCGCGGGTGCCGCAACGGGGCTTCGCCGTGCTCTCTGCCCTGGTTTGCTCGTCAGAGACCGTCACTTCGGACAGTTTGCTTCTGTGGAATGAACTACACGGAGGGGGTTCAGCTTTGAAAACTCAGTCCCTGCGCTTCGGGCAGCAGACAGAACCACGTGTCCCTTCCACTGTGCAGACGTGGTCCGCGATGTGTGCGCCACGCTGACGGGCAGCTGGCGCTGTGTGTCCCCGGGGCTGTGCGGCTGTCTCTGATCGGGCCGGCCTGTTCCGGTCGCCCCTCTGGGCCTGTGGCCTGGCCCCGTGTGCACCGGACCACCTTCCTGGGCTGCGGGCTCCGGGGGAGCCACGCCCCCAACCCTTCGGGAGGCCCAGGCCCGCCGGTGGGCGTGATGTGCGAGCAACTGGTGCAGCCCGAGCTCAAGCCCGCGGGGAAGCGTGGGGTCCGAGGGAAGAGCGTGGGCAGCCCGTGGGAGTCCCGGCCGGGGTGAAGCCCAGACCCGCAGGCGCCTTAAAGTCCTTGAGGAAACTTGCTTCGCAGGCAGATCCCAGCCGCCCTCGGGCGCTTCCTCCTCCTTCTGGTTTTCCACCAGCTTGAAAGGGTGACGGAAGCAGGACGGTGCCTCCCGGACGTAAAGCATGGTCCTTCCCCGGAAGAAGCCGGAGCAGCCATGGAAGCCCACACACGGGTGCGGAGGGCTCTTCCAGAACCAGCAGCGTCTCAGCGGCCCCTCACGGCCTCCCAGTCGCTGGTCCCACTGCTCATTGGCCACAGGTCCCCAGCACCGGCCCTGCCAGGCAGAGCGGGCCCCGTCCCGTGCCCGCAGGCACCCTGCCTTCCCTGTTCAGTGGCTCACGTGACTTAGAAGACACCCTGAGTGCTTTGGGGTCACGTGGCCCAGTTCCTCCTTCTGTGTGTAACAGCTGGCCGGCCTCTAGGTGCCATGTTCTCAGCCTGTGGAAGTGCCATCAGGACTGTGGGTTTTGGGGGTACAGGTGTCACCGTGCGGGAAAGCCAGTCCCGCCTGTACCCGCACGCGGGACGTGTGTGAGCGCCTGGGAGCACGGGAGGGAGTGCTCTGCTGTCCACGACGGTCTGTCCCGGGTCATGGGCAGTCTGTGGCTACTCCCAGACCTTTGGGCCATTGAGTTTTCTTTCCAGTTCTCTCCCAGCGAAGTTTGGGGGTTTAGCTCCTTTTGCAGGGACAGAAGGCTAGGCCGTGCCAGTCCAGGGACTGCGTCATCGGCACTGATTGTGCGAGCCCTGTCCCCTTGGTGCTTCCCGAGGGCTGAACCTCTGCGCTGACTGTCTCCGGGGAAGTGGGTGCGCACTTGCACGCCGCTCACAGGTGAGACATTCCTGGCCTCGCTGGACCCCGTGGGGCTGTCCCCCGGACCTCAGAGCCACACGCAGTTTCCACACTCGGGGGCATGGAGGTGCGTTTCCGGACTGGTGCGGCGGTATTCCTCCTGCCCTCACCGTGACCCGGAAGCCATCCAGGAGGCCGAAAAGGGCAACGCGACGTTCGGGCACGCACACGTCGGGTGATTGGCTCCTTTCCCGGGGCGCCCGGTGACGTGTTGGCCTCGGAAGCGCACGGCCACTCGGGGCAGCGGAGCCGTGAGAGCACGTCGGCCGGAAGCGGCCGGAGGGCGTGGGCAGTCGGTGCGGCCGCGTGCACGGGCCCTGGGCCTGCGTGGTTCACGTGGACTCGTCTCAGCACCCGCCCCCTCGGGAGCAGGTGTCGCGCGCACTGCTGTCCCCACATGAAAGGGCCCGGCCACTGCCGTTCCGCTCCGCTTTGATCTCCCGGCAGAAGGTCGGCGCGTCTGCCTGGAGAGCCCTCTGAAGGGCAGTTTGAAAGTTGGGTCTGAGCAACATCAAGTGCAGCATCTCCCGTCTCACGCCGCGAGGAGCTCTTTGGTGTAGCTCGTGGCCGGACGCCAGGGCCGGCGTGCACCCTTTGAAGCCGACGCCGGCAGCTGAGGTGTGCACCCACCTCCCACCGCTGCACTTCGGGGGACAGCAGGCACCTCTGTGCTCAGAGCCCCCAGGAAAGGCGCTCACTGCCGTGGCTCACGTTCACCCTGAGACTCAGTTGCCGTGTTGTCAGTGCTCACGGGGCCGAGAGCCCTGGGTGGATGGGACCCGGGTGTGGGCGAGGCCGGAGGCGTCCCTCAGGGCGTGTGGCCCACGAAGCAGTCCCTTTGGGACGGCGTGCTGTCGGGGCGCCTGAATACACATTCCGGGGGAAGTGCTATCAGAAGGGGGAGCCGTTCGGTGAGTTATTTCACGGCACTGACACGTCCGTGCTGGGGCGAAGGGGCCAGGTGCCTCCGACACTGCTGCTTAAAAGAAGAATGGCTCCCTTCCTGAACAGTTGCTTCATTTCTTAAGTATTTTAGAGACGTGCATTGCTGCCCGGAACACAGATTCACACTCGTTTTGTTGTTAATGAAAATGGGAAGGGAAAACACCTTGAAATCCCAAAGCCCCTCGGCCTCAGCATGATCGGAGTGAAGCCTGGGGAAGTGGCGTGTGCGTGTCTCCTGGCCGCGCGTGCCTCCTGGCCGCGCGTGCCTCCTGGCCGCCCGTGCCTCCTGGCCGCCCGTGCCTCCTGGCCGCCCGTGCCTCCTGGCCGCGCGTGCCTCCTGGCCGCCCGTGCCTCCTGGCCGCCCGTGCCTCCTGGCCGCGCGTGTCTCCTGGCCGCGCGTGCCTCCTGGCCGCCCGTGCCTCCTGGCCGCCCGTGCCTCCTGGCCGCCCGTGCCTCCTGGCCACGTCTCCACGCCATGTACTGGTTACTGACTTCTGTTGGTGGGACCAGTCTGGTGTTTGGTAGCGATACCCTCGCTGCTTAGCTGTTTGTAGCCCGGCTGGGACGACGTGGTGCTCACGCTGTCCTGTTGAAGGGTAGACAGCGATCTCCTGGAGAACGGGGATGAGGGGGCAGCGCTCTGTCCTCGTAAACAGCTGGAGGGCCCAGTGACAGCTGGTTGACTGAGGACGTCGTCCGTGATGCCGCATGTGGCTGAGACGATGACGGGGGGGGGAAGGACACTAGGGCCGGGCCGGGCCTGACAGCTGTGCACGTCTATAAATGGGGCCGTTTCGGGGTTCACATTTACAACAGCTCTGGGTTACGTGTGCCTATGGCGTTACAGCTTTTCTGAGATTATAAAAGAAATGTATGTTCAGTGCTTCAAATTTGCTATAAAGAAAACAAAATTCAATCCCATTGCTGCTCCAGTGTGTATTTTTGTGACCCATCACACTGGTTCCTTCTTCATGAATAGAGTACACAGATTTGAATAAAATGTGCATATATTTGTGATGTGCTAATGCCCTTTTCACACAGCAAAATATGTATCACTGCGTATCATGAAATACTCCCCTTACTGGATGTGTGGTAGCCTGTCGTCCGGGTGTATCATGGTTTATTTAACATGACTCAGCGCCCTGTGATGAGTTATTTAGATTATCTTCATTTTTAACTGCGGCAGATTCCACTGCCGTGCTGTCCTCCAAGTTAATTGCATGGGGATCGCTTTCTAGTTGGCGAAGCACTTTGAGCACTGGGTCCTCTCTGATTGGCACAGTAACCCCAAGAGGCAGGGAGGCCACCGTGCCACCAGTGAAGACACTGAGGCTCAGAAAGATTACAATGAGTGTTTGAAAATGTAACCGCTCCGTGCAGGACAGAAACCGATGTCAGAGGGTCCGGGAGCTCGTGTGACGGAAGGCCAGGCCGGGTTTCACTCAGCCTTAGGGGGTCCCTCCTTCGTTGCTCAGATTCCCTAAGTGCCAAATGTGCGTCAGGCACGGCTCTGGGTCCCCGTGAGCAGACGGACCGTGAGTCGTGGACAGGCGGAGTCTTGGTCACTCGGGTGCTGCAGGGTGACAAGGTGGTGGCTCTCCCAGCTGCGGTGGAGAACAGGCTCAGAGCATTACCTTCGTTCTGGGAGTGACTGGGTGCTTTTAAAAGTCAAGTTAAGGATATTCTCATTTAATGATGATTGATCCCAGGGCTCATGCTGCACAGAGAACTGAGCGTGTTGCTTAGGTACAATGGCATGAGCTAAGTCAAGGGTAAAATACTGAAATAGACCCTTTGAAAACAACTACTTTGTATCTCTTACAGCTGAAAACATTTTCTGAACAAAATTTCCTGGAAATACAGACAAAGTGTCTTTGTTCACCATTAAATTAGGAGAAAATCTAAGTAGAAATGTGCAGCGTCTTCAAGGATGAGCTGAGCCCGCTGCGTTTTCACGTGCTCTTGCTGATACAGTAAACCGCCTTCACCCTTGTGCCCGTGCGCATACGGACGTGACAGTGTGAAACCCTCGGACGCAGGACGCCCCCTTTGAAATGTAGGTTTTCCAGAAAATACAAAATAAAGAGAAAGCTATACACTCATGTATTTCAGCATCGCTTGTCACAGTGAAAAATGGAAACAAATCTCTAAATGTCCAACAGCAGTGAAATCGTTTACAAATGCCTGTGGATCTCTGTCATCGTGGACCAATGCCGTTACATGAAAAGGCGAGCGAAGACCCCACATCGTACGTGCGCCGCGGTCACGGCTGGGTCAGAAAGTGTCGTGGGAGAACGCACGAAGCAGGTCCCCTCGCGCGCCGGCGACGGTCAAGGGAGTTCCTGCCTGCCTTGTCCGTAGTTTAAGTCTTCATGGGGTACGGTTATGTTACCTCTTAATTATTAGTTACTTTTCAGTTACATTTTCCATACAATGTTGGGTCCAAACTAATGACTTTGTTTGATAAAAACGACACGTTTCTTTTTTAAATGTAAGGAGCACAAGAAAGCAAAAGAAAGAGATGACAGATCACCTCCTGTCCCCCAGCTGCAAAAATAAGTGGTGCTAAGGTTTGGGGCCATTGTTCCCCCAAATCAGTCTTCGCACATAGAAGAGAGTAGCAGGTACACAGATAGCGAAGGGCAAGTACTTTTAAATTAAACTGGATTTATCTCCCACAGGGGTGGCAAACGTGGCCTGGGAAGAACCAGGCACAGGACACTCTCCGTTAACCGCAAGCAAGCAGCCGGCACCGGCTGCCCGAGTTGTGCTTAACGAGACTCTACTGGCCTTTATCCGGCCTCTGCCGGTCCCCACGGGTGCCGGTTAACGGGGAGTCCCCTCCATTAGCAGTGTGGGGCTTCACCGTGCGCAGCCTACCACCCTGTTCTAGTGACACCTTTGTGTGAAAGCGGCCACGACAGCATGCGAGCAGTGAGTGGCGCTGTGTCCCAGTCAGGCTCTCGTGCTCTTCAATCTTCGTTTAGGTCCGTGTTTCCACCCGGCGTCGGTTCCATCTGCCCGGAGATTTATTTTCATGGGTCTCGGGGGGCGGTCTGCTGGAAGTGAACCCTTGGAGCTTTCGTATGTCCAAAAAGTCTTTAGTGGTCCTGGATATTGAAAGATGTTGTCACTGAGGATGGAACGCTGGGATTGACAGGTTTTTTCTTTCGGCCCTTTATAGGTGTCACATCACTGTCTCCTCGCTTTGCATTGTTTCCAACGAGAATTCTGTCATCTTCTCTTGGGGCCTCGCGCTACAGTGGGCCCTTTCCCTCTGGCTGCTCCTAAGGCTCGTTCTCAGTGTGCCTTGACGAGTCTTGTGTGCTGTTTCTCGTAGGTACTTGGTTTCATTGAACATCGCGGGTCCGTGCGTTTGTGCAGAGGGTGCCAAACGTACACACACACGTTTTAAGGAAGGGAAAAGCTGTATCAAAGTTGTAATTCTCAATATATACTGATGCCAAAAGATGAACGCAAGTCATGTGTGGCTTCTGCAGTGACAGGAGCTGCTCAGAGTGGTTAGTGTCAGTGTCCAGACACTTGTGTTTACGGCAGACTGCTGCGTGAGCAACATCGCCCAAGTGTCCCCTGGTATCGCTGCGCGTGCCGTTTCCACGGCCTCCCAGGGTACCGCCAGTGTAGCTGGTTTTCTACGGGACACTATGTCCTTTAGGTCCCCGTAGGTGGACGTCAGGGGGCCGTGAGGTCAGGAGAAAGCGGGGGAAGCTCAGACAATGTTCCTGAATTGCTCAGAGACCCCAGGTACACGCACTGGCTCCCCGGAGAGGTCCCACCCCGTGCGTGCGCCTTCCGTCCGGCCTCTGCGTTCGGTGGGCGGGGGTGCGCTAGCTGTGCCTTCGGGCTCACGAACCCCGGCTTCCGCGGCGTCGATGTGCCGTCGTTCCCACCCGGTGCGTTTTTCATTTCCGATTTTCCGGTTTTCATCCCGGGAAGTTCGTTTGTCTGTTCAGGTATTTGCTAACACCTGAGTGAGTTCTAGGCATTTTCCAACGGTTGTGAGTCCTTTTCTGTGTTTTGTGTGCTTGGCCCTGTCACGCGGACGCTTGGCACTGTGCATTTTGCTTTTTCGGGTGCAGGATATTTGCATTCTAACAAGTGTTCTTTAGCTTTATCCTGAGATGCATTTAAATGACCTGACACAGCTTGAGAAGAGTACAAGGTCTTTGTGTAGGTTGATTTTTTCTTGCTAGCACCCGTCCAGTTTTCGGGTACCATCAGTTGAAAAGCCTGTCTTTTCCCCATTGTATTGCCTCTGATTCTTTGCCGAAGATCAGTTGGTTATTCGGGTCTATTTTGGGGCTCACCATTCTGTTCCGTCGTTCTGTTTTGTCTATTGTTTTGCTAATGCCACACTGTCTTCATGACTCTAGCTTTATAGTAAATCTTGAAGGTTGGATAGTGTAAGTCATCCAACTCTGTTGTTCTTTGATTTTGAGTCCTACAGCTTTTCTTGTATCAGGGGGAACCCCCCAAAATTCTGAAATTTATTTATGAAAAATTATGTATTGTTTCATTTAGATTTTCTAAGTGTTTTCCATTTGATGCAATACACCTATTGAGACATTTTTTTCCACGGCTCAAAACAGTTTTTTGACCTCGTTGATTTTGATGCCTTTTAGTGCTTCTGCCGTTTCTTGCTTCACTTTTCCACACTGGCAAAACATTTATTTCCCTTTGAGGACTCTTTGTCCGGGGAAACAAAATACGAGATGGGGTGAATAGGGGAGTGGGGCATGAGGGTCCTGTCTTTTTTGGTCAAAAACTGCTGAACACTCAGCGCGGTGTGGGCAGGTGCGTTGTCACGCTGCACGTTGTTTGTGTCAGTCACCCACCATGAAATGGGCAAGTATGTTAAGAATCTCCCTAAAAATTCACTGAAGCTGAACGCAGCCCCTCTCAGCCGTGCCAGCTGGGATCCTGGAAGACTCACCTAGTGGGGGGAGGCCTGTGCTGCAAGGGACCTGCCCTCCAAAATATAATTCTGGTTTTGGGGAGCCCTTCATCCTACTGTAGATCTTGCACATACATTGTTAGAGTTATACCTAAGTATTTCACTGTTGGGGTGCTAATGTGAATGGTATTGTGTTCTTAATTTTAAATTCCACTTTTTCCTTGCTCATCTTTTCAAAAATGGTTGTCTTTTCTACATTACTGGTTGTCAGCTATGAACAAAGAGTTCCATATCTGCCTTCCTAATCGATAGGCCTTGTAGTTCCTTTTCTTGTCTTACTGCAGCAGCTTCCTGGCTTTATTCCTGACCTTAGTCAGAAAGTTTGAAGTTTCTCACCATTAAGTATGATGTTGGCTATAGATTTTTTGTAAACATTTTATCAAATTAAGGAATTTCCTCTATCCCTAGTTGACTGGGAGTTATCATGAATGGGTGTTTGATTTCTTACGTGATCATGAGATTTTTATTTTTTAGTTCCCTTTCTTCATGTCAAATTTACTTTTGAGTATGATTGATATATAGGGAGTTAAGCTTCCCTTTTTTCTCTATATTTATCCAGTGCTTTTACCAACTTTAATTTTCACTTACATTGCTTAGGTGCTTTGGTCAAAGACTAGTTGACAGTATGCGAATTCTCTGTTCTGGTTCCCGGTTCTATAAGTTCTACACCAGTAGCACACTGTCATGATTGTGACTTTACAGCAAGACTGAAATGAGATACTGTGAGAATTCCAAATTTGTTCTTCTTTATTATTAAGGCTATTCTAGATCCTGTGAATTTTCATGTAAATTTTATGATCAACTTTAATTAAAATAAACCTCCAAAAAAAGCCTCTTGGAAATTTCATTGGGATTACACTGATTCTACAGGTCATTTGAAGATAATCCCAAATCAGTAATATCTTACAATTGAATAATGTGATATTTTTTGTTCTTTAATTTTATCCAACATTATTTTATGAATTTTTAGTATAGAAGTTTTACACATTGTATTCTAATATATTTCATGTTCTCGTTGCTATCATAAGTGATCTTAATATCAATTTTTAGTCAATAGTATGCAACATTATAATTGGCTTTTATATATTAATTTTTTATCAAGTGATTTTCCTAAATTCATTTACTAAGTTTTTTGTACTTTCCTTGGAATTTTCTATGTACACAATCATTGCGTCTGTGTGCACTGTTGAATAAAATTGTTGTTCTAGACATCGTTGTCTTGTTCGTGACTTTGGGGGAAAGCTTTCAACATTTTACCATTTAGGTTTAATATTTAACTTGAGATTTTTTATAGACATTCATTGTCAGAATTAAGACGGTCCTTTCGATCTCTAGTTTGCTGAGAGCTTTCATCATGAATACAGATTGATGAATTTTTATGAGACCTTTCTTCTGCATCAACTTTTTTCTTGATTAATATAGTGAATTTTTTCAGTACTAAACTACATTTTCATTTTTTTAAAACTTGGTTATGAGGTTATGATTTATTAGCTTTATATATTTAATATTTTATTATTTTGTTTGTTACAAGAGTCATTGGCCTGTACTTTATTTTTTCAATGCATTTTCCAAATGTCGAGAACGTACGGAAACAAGATAGCCCGTGTTTCATCTTTGTCTGCCCGTGAATCTGCATCTAATTTGTATATGTGGTGTTTCCCTGTTCAGAAGAATTGGCCTTTGAGGCCCCCTGGGCTTGGAGTTCCCTTTCTTGGGACAGTTTGTAATTGCAGATTCAAATGCTTTAATTGACATAGCTATTAAAGTTTTCTCTTTCTTCTTGAATCAGTTCTTGTATTTTGCATTTGCACGAAATTGTTACATTTCATCCACAATATTTAATTCATTGGCAGAAGTTGTTCATAATACTATTATTTCCTTTCTAATGTCTTTAGTTTCTGTGGTTATGTGGCCTTTTCGTTCTTGAAAAGGAGTGTGTGTCTAGGGACTAGATCGTCTACTTATTTTAGACATTTAAAAACTATCTCATTCTTTCTACTTTTATTAGGTTTAATTTGTTATGTTTCCCAGCTACTGTTAAGGAAGCTTACTTGTCTAACTGTCCTTTTTTTCCTAACACATTTCTTTAAACCTGTACATTTCCCATTAAATACTGTTCTAGTTGTATCCCTCAATATTCGATACATTGTGCTTTTACTATTATTCGCTTCAAAATATTTTCAGGATCCCCTCTCTGTTTGTTCTTTGATCCATGTGTAGCTTCTGAACATACGGATGGCTTCTCATTTATCTTTGTATTATTTCTAGTTTAATTCTCCTATGATCAGACAACCTATTCTGCGTGATTTCAGTCCTTTCAAACTTTAGATTTATTTTCTAACACGTATTGTTTTTGGTAAACGTATGCTTGAAAACAGTGTATTTTGTAGTTGCTACGTGCATTTTTACTTCGAAATTAAGTCACGAAAGTGAGTTTCGACCACGCTGTGTACCCCGTGTCTCCTCACAGCCGCCTCCTGTTTCTCCCTCCTACCGCTCGCCCTGGCACACTCATCGGCACACAGTAGGTGGCTTTATCGTGCGTATTTGTTAGCTCACATTGCGTCCGTTAGTCCTGCACGAGGCCCGTCACTTGGGGACAGTGGGGCAAGGCCGTGAGCTGGAAGACGTTTATCCTGTCGCCCAGCAGCATGGGGGTCGTGCGCACACGGCAGCGTGCGTTTGGGGATTGCCAACTCACCGCAGTTCTGCCACCTCCGTGTCTCCCCGACCTGCAGGGAAACCACAGCACATTAAGGACTCTCACGGGGCACATTTGCTTTTCTGATACCAAGGGTCACTTTTATTAATTTCATCTACATGTTTCACGTGTTTGGACATTATTCTGATTGAATGTTAAAGCCCAATAAACGCATGAAACTAATCATTCTCCTGTACCATTCAAATGCATCGTAATACAGACCTAGGGACTTCCTCTGACACACGTTTCATCCTTCATTGCCTCGAACAGCCAGGAATGACGGTTTCCTTGTGTGTGTCTTCGGCTGTCCTGCGAGCTGCACGAAGGTGTGGTGGCCGCAGGAGCTCCGTCACGCTGTGCAGGCCGTGCCGTGAAGAGAGCGGAGGCTTTGGGCCGCCCTGCCTGAGTGCTTATGCTGTGGGGACGGGTGACACTGGTGCCAACTGGGATCTTTCCCAGGATGACGCTGATACTCGACAAAACCGGCCAGTGGTCTGTGTTTTCTTGTACGAACTATTGGACCAAGGATCCCTCACTTCAGGAGGGGGGCGTGCGACGTTCCAGAGAAGCAGCGCCACACGGCTTCTTTCTCGGCCTGTGCTTTGTCATCCTCGTCCTCTTTGGAGGGAAGCCCACTTGGGTTCTTTGAGGACACTGCTGCCTTAAACGAGGTGACGTGAGCCATCTGCACCCTCCCTGGCTTGGTCACTTGCCCAGTGACGTTAGTGTTTGTAGCTGTTTACCTGTAGACACAGAGGCAGTGTTCGGGCCGGCTGGGGAGAAGCGAGCAGAGCAGGCTATTAGATGACTGACTGCTAGAACAAAGACTGTGATGGGGAACAGACCTCACCTGATGACGGAATGGTCACTTCACCAAGACGACGTAAAAATCTGATAATCTTACGTGGCTGCACCTGACGACAGAGGCCACGAAGCAAAGGTGCAAAGGGGAGACGCGCCCACAGTAGTCAGGGGGACCCCCCACTCCCTTCTCAGTGATGAGAACATGTGGCCCCAATCAGCAAGGACAGGGACGATGTGAACCACCAACACGCTGTCACTGACATTGCGGACTGTTTGACTCACCCAAAGCCACATGCACACGTGCTTGCAGTGCAGGCAGTCATCTCTGAGACGGACGGGTTCGGAGCTATGAACCGACTTGGAATGAATTTTTAAGTATATAAATGACGAAGATGATTGTGCCCCGGAAATCCGGCAATGCGTGGTGTTGCTCGTTTTGAGAATTTTCACTCGAAAGTAAAATATAAAAAAATCTATCACTATTCCAGAAAGGAAGTTTTGGGAAGCAGATGTACATTTTCCTCTATTTTTGTGTTTTTCAAGAATGAATCACAATAGGAATTTCCACACTTTAGTCATTTACTTTAAAACATAAATACTGTAATTACTATAGAACTGTTGCTCAGTGTAAACTGTTTCAAGGACTTTGCTTCATTTACAAGATTTTTTTAAATGTATTTTCCTGTGGTTTGCACTGTCACCAACAAAGGTGATTTGTGTGCCACATTGTGTAACATTTTGTAATAAGTTATGTCATCAATACATTAGATGATAATTTATCTATACTTAAATCTAATGGATGCCACTTTGTATTTTAGCAAAAAAATACTCAAAACATACTATGTAATGGTAAGTTTATTACCATATAACAAACTTAAAATAAAAATGTCATTTACATATAAAGTAGGTCAAAATAGTTACTAAATGCATAAAATAGTCAAAATATCAACTTTTTGAGGTTTTTTGAGGCTTTTTGACACATTAAGAAAAAATCTTGAAGTCAATTAATGCAGTGAAAAGGTTAAAGAAAACAATGACCTCAGCTGCATTAAGAAACCAGAAAAATGAGAGCCATTTGAAGCCAAAGCAAGCACAAGGAAGGAGATCATAAAGGTAAGAGCAGAGATCAGTGAGATGATAAACAGAAAAACAGTAGGAAGTATCCATTAATCTAAACATTTGATCCTGACAAAACAGTAAAACTGGTCCAGCTCTAGCCAGACCAAGGAAAGCAGAAGCCACACGTTAACAATGTTAAGAATGACAGAGGAGACATTACTGCGCTTGCTCCGGACGTGGAGGTCAGAGGTGCGTGGCATGCACAGCTGCCCGTACGTTTGACTTTTTAGGCAAACCCACTGTGTTTTTCAAAAACACACAATTACCAAAGCTCATTCAAGAAGAAACAGAGAACCTGAAGAGGCTTGTAACTGTTACCCTGTTAATAAACCAGAAACTTTTCCATAAAGAAAAATTGAGGTCCAGATGGCCTCACTGGTGGTTGCTCCCAACCTCGCGTGAGAAATAATGTCATTTCCACAAAAACTTTCAGAAAAATACACAAGGAGGGAAACATTTTCCAACTCATCTTCTGATGCCAACAGTACCTTCATACCGCCACCAGGTAAAGGCATTAAAATACAATTACAGGCCGTCTTTCCTCGTAAACGTCGATGCAGAAGTCCTCAGGAATACTAGCAAATGAAGCTAGCCCTGTGTGCGAATAGCGGTGCGGCGTCGCCAAGTTGAGTTTATCTTGGGAATGTGAAACAGTTCAATATTTTACAACTAATCAATGTATGAGCTCAACAGGAAAAAATTGGTAAGCTCTGATCCTTGCAATAGAGAAGTATAAAGAAATTCCTTCGCCTCATTAAATAGGGCATCTATGACATGCCATTAGCTGACATCGTAGCAAATGATAGATGAAATGCTTTATGTCTAAAATCAGAGTCAAGACAAGGCCACTCGTACTACACCTGTTTGGCTGGAGGGCCCAGCAAATACATCAAGAAAAAGAAAACAAAAAGATATTTTAGAATTGGAAGAACTAAAACATCTCTGTAGTAGACACGATTGTCTGCCTTCAGAAATCCCAAAAAATAGTTGCAAAACTCTACCCCACCTACAAAGCCAACTGGAGTCCTCTGTACTAACAATTAATATTAGAAACTTAAGTATAGTCCCAGTTACAAGAATTAAGTTTCTACGATGACACGGATAGGTGCGCTGAAAACGACAAAACCCAATGACAGAAAGCGAGGAGGAGAGGGAAGAGTGGGTGCTGTTAGCACGTCTGATTCTCCACCCTCTGCGCGATGGGCTACACTCCATCCGGGCCGGACAGGAGATGGACGACGACGCTCAGATTCGTATGGGAAAGGTCCAGTCTCACGAGTTTCCCGAAACTGTTGCCTCAGTCCTCGCTGCAAAAGACGACTGGACGCAGAGGGCGCTGGTCCCTTCAAGAGGGAGCAGTGGCAGCTCCATTTCCCAGGTCCCGACTCTCAGGACACCGGCTCTAAAAGGTCCAGTGAAGGCGGTTTCCCCTGTGTGCAGCACACAGAGGCTCCGCGGATTCTCTCCGGTCCGGTTTTTTGATACTTGGTTGACAGTTATGATCTTTGTAATTGAGCATCAGACAGACTTGGGAATTAATAACCAACCTGTTCTCTCTCCCAGCTGCCTGCCAGTCGGAACATTAGAATTCTTTCAGTTGGTTTTAGAAACATTCTGGAATTTTAAGGCATTTTGCATCGCATAGAAGGCTGCAAACATGAAATCTACATAATGTATGCAGCGTAACTAATATTAGAAGCATGTTCAAGGAGCAGCCTGTGGGGTTAATAGAGTTTAATTTGCAAGACAAATGAGGGCTTATTTCCTCCTAGGCACTCTGCTCTTAGCTCTGGCAGGGCCACTTGTGGAGAACGGTGTGTTAATGGAGGGTGAGAGCCCTTGTTGGCAGCCGCAGAGCTAGCAGTGCTGCTGCCTGTGCCTCAGATGCTGTTTCAGGACCCTGAGCTGTTTATTAAGATGCAGCACTTAACTAGTCCTGTGTCGGCGCCTTCACAACCACACCCAGGGAGGGGACACTTGGCTGGTTCGCCGGAGATGAGCCATGATTACAAACAAGAGCAGTGGGAGTGCCCCTCCCCACGTGCAGTCAGGGAGTTTGTGAGTAAACCCGGGTTAATCTGCACGCGGAGTACTCTGCATTTCTTAAAGATGTTCCCGGGGATCTTACTGTGAGCATCCCACCTGAATTTATCAAAGGAAAACTTAAATGATTAAAAATAAAAGACCGAAAGGAATGTGCTCAAACAGTAGTGGTCATCTCTGGCTGAGGTGTGGGACTGTGGGGAACAGCTAATGGCCCCGGGGCAATCCCAGAGGAGACAGCAGAGGGTTTTACAGCTGGAGACACACCAGTCTTTACATTGCCCATCCTTCCTCGATCCGAGGTCGCTGTGACAACGCCGTCGCTGTGACAACGGAAGTGCCTCTGGTCTCGTAAACCTCCTGAGGCCAGCACACCGCCCTGTTGAAGGTCCGAGGCTGGGGCCCCTGAAAGTGGGCAGAACAGCCTCAGGCGGGTAGATAGTGTCCCGTCTGGTGCATCAATGTACCTGTAGCGACAGTCAGAACGGTGATTTCTCCGACCCCTTTTTTGTTGATGACTTCTGGACAGAAAAGGAGTTTGGTAGCCAAGAGGAAACCTGTTAGGAAGCCAGGTGGCCTGTCACCTTCTTGCCCCACCCCTCATCCTGGGGCTGGGCTGCTGGTCTCGGGTCCACCGCTCTGGGTGAGGCTGGGCGTGCCACCGGCGGAGGCCCGGCCCCGGTGGGGAAGAGAGCTCCAAGATAATACAAAGTTTGGCTCAAGGAGAAGAACTGGAGTCAGCAGTTTGGAGAAGTCAGATGTTTAAAACATGAAAAGAAATGTTAACTTTGAGTGACAGAGGTTTTGAGTTTCATGATCTGGACGTGCCAGGGTCTCTCCTGGGGCCTACAGATCCGAGGGGACACGTTCAAAGGCAGAGAGCCTGTTTGAGCAGACGTGCCGGGAAGGGGCTGGCCAGCGGCAGGGCGGGGGCCGAGCCACCCTCCTCCTCACACCCCTCTCCATGGAGGCAGGCCCGGCCGGCAGGTTCTGTGGGAGCTGCCTGCAGCCCTGGGACTGGTCCATGCACCCAGGAACTTACTGATCTCTTCAGCTTCTGAAGGGACTTGTGACTTGCATGTTGGTGGGGCCCCTTTGAGCCTGTGCTCACAGCCCCCTGTTTGGCCTGAAGAAATCAGTGTGACCGTCATGGCCTGCTACACACCACGGCATTGAAGCTACGCTTTTTATGTGACTTAAAATTTTGACCTTTGGTTTTTGTGGCAGCGACCTGGCTTCAGAAGTTTTGATCTCCTTCCCTACCTGTCATTTTTGAGGTCAGCGGTCACATGTCCCCATGAGTTCTTGGCTTCCCTCACTAAGACCTGCCTTATGTACGTACCTGTGGGCTGTCCTCCCCCATGGCGGGGCCGCCTCCTGGGCTGGCCGCGCGCACCCCTCGGTGCTCCGGGACGCCCGGCAGCCGACCCCGCCCCGGTCTCACCGATGGGCCGTCAGGCAGCACACGTGCCCCAGCGTGGCGACGTTTGGGCGTGAAACCTCTGTGTCAGGGTCCGCCGGCATCACGTTAGGGGCCCTCGTGTGGCGGCGTGCGGGGAGCACCCTGAACCCCCCACGCCCCCCACCGCTGGTCCCGGCTGCCATGCACACCGGAGCCGTCGGGTGGAAGGCGAGGCTCCCCGTGGCCTCAGGAGTGGGGGCCGCGCGAGCAGGCCACGACCTTGACTTGGGGAGCGCCCCGGTCTTCAGAGTCCAGCAGGCTCCGCTGGCCGGAGACCGGATGAACGCGGGCAGCCGGGGCGGAGCGCTGGTTCACTGCGAGTCCAGCGTCTTCCTCGTCGCAAGCCGCCTGTCGGGTACGTACCACCCAAACGTCCATTTTTAAGCAACTAAAACCAAGTGAAGGACCTTAAATCCCACCTGGACACATTCTGAAATCTCGGTGATTGCGCCCTAAGGTCACCTCACCCAGGGTCTCCCGTGTTCCTGTTGGGGCAGGGCGGTGACGCAGGCCTGGGGGACACTGAACTCATCCAGAAGCTTCTATCCCACACAGCTGAACTCCTGCACCCCTGCTGGTCTTAGAGCATCACGGCAAAGTAGGAGCTTGTTTCCGTCCCAGAAACCGCCGGCGAGGCCCTCAGGACGCAGACTTGACTTGAGTCTCGCGGGCCCTTGAGGTGCGCTTGGCCATGGGGGCCCTTCCCCTTCATTGGGAGATGTGGTGGCAGACAGCAGGCGGTCTGGGGACACGTGCGCCCGGCTGCGCGGCGTCCCCCCTCCCCCCTCCCC
>PVJL010015094.1:0-5000 GCA_004026885.1 Lyroderma lyra | reverse complement strand
GTATTAGGGGGCTGAGCCATTCTGGAATCTGCAAATGGTGATAGCTAATTCTTCTTTTCTTTGTGGAAACTATTAAACGTAATAGGTCACATCAAAGGCACAGTTGCAGTCTGTGCTTAGGAGCTGAGTCTACGAAGCCTCTTCAGAGACCCTGGGTTGCAGTGCCCAGAGTCATAAATCCAGAAGGTATATACAAAGCAACGTTGTTAGGCTAAAGTTACTTTAGGTAGCAGCATTTGCATGCAAGAAATAAGAGCACGCAGTAATGGATGTGTCAGTACAGCATGGCAAAAGTTGCCCAATAAAGATGTTAAATGGTACGTTGTCTTCATTTTTTAACAGGACAGATTATTTTATAGGGAATTTTCCCGACGTTATTGTTGCAATTACAATATTTAAACTATTTGTCTTTGCCCACATTCTGCCTCTATTCCGCTGTTTTCCCTTCACATTAATCTTCTTTCTCTTCGGCATCTGGAGAGTCCTTCTCTCATGTAGATGGGTGTTGCAAACTTTAAGGATCTTACTTGAGAGGTATTTTTTATATTAATAATCATTCATTTATGCAAAAACCAGAAGCGCGGGCCCTCAGCTTGTGGCCAGAGCTGACTCTCCTCAGATTCAGGGTGTCGGGGGCGCTTCACCCGTGCTCCTGGGTGAGAGTTCCGCCTGTGTGGTCGGTGGGGCTCAGCCGCGAGACTGTCCCTGGGCGGGACTTTGCAGCCGGGATGCAGCGTGTGGGTGCAGCTGTGCCCTGGTGCCTTCCGTAGATTCGTAATTTTGAACCTCAGTGCGAGCCACATGTCACCGCAACTCCGCCGTCCCTTTGGAAACAATGCGTGTCCTCTCATTCACCTCAGCCGCGCTGGAGGGAGCAGGGCCATGGAAAAGTTTGTGACCTACAGCCACTTGCTGGCCACGGGTGCTCTTCTTACTCTCGGCTTCCAGAAGAGGGCCAGGTCCTGGTGCGAGCTGTGACACCAGCCTGGTGGACACGGACGCAGGCCCGACTCCCCGGGGGAGATGGAGTCGGAGCGTGTGAGCCGCCCTCCCCTGGGGGCCGTTGTTCTGTCTGCCAGTCAGTGGTATTGGGTGTTGGAAGTGGAACCCTGTGTCTTCGAGGACTCTCGGTGGGGGTCGTCACACTCCGCCTTCTTAGGGCTAACGCTGGTGACAAAGATCACCGTTTCCTGTGTCAGTCCTTGTAGCGGTGGCCTGGGTGAGGGCACAAGAACTCTGCCACCCTGTGTGTCCCAGGTATACGTCCCAGCACGTAAGGTGTGCTGGCCACTGTCGTCGCGCCGGCCCTTGACTGCCGTGGATGGGTGTCGTTGCCCCTTTGCGTGTCACGTGCATCCTCACCCGGGACACCTGGCCCGATGCATTCTCTGCCTCATTCTCCGCCAACGGGGGGAGGGGGGGGATGCCGCACCCCAACGTGACAGCACCAGGGCTTACCTGCTGGCGATTAGTCAACGTGGGGAAGGGTCGTTGCGGGCAGAACCCACGTAGGTCTCCTGTGTGAGGCGGCCTCCGTCCCAGCCCGCGCCGGTCCACTTGCCCAGGTGGCTTCCGTTTAAGACACGGCGACTGCGACCAGCACTCTGCGGCCAGGAGGGCGGACGAGCTGCGCCCAGTTAGTCCCAGTTCCGCGAGCTCGTGGCAAGGGAGCCGGGAGGGCGTCCTGACGCCTCACTTGCGGGCGCCGCTGGCCCCGGGTGGCCTGGATTTCCACGAGGGACGCCACGCAGCATCCTTCCTGTGTTCTCTGGGGACCCTGGACCTTGAAGGCCGGTGGTGAGGTGGCGCTGAGAGGTGACCGGCGTGACGTTCCGAAGGCAGCGTTGCCCTCAGTGCGGGAGAGGCGATTCCGGGGACGCAGCCACCGGAGTGGGGACGCGGAGGGCGTGTCCTCCGAAGGGCGGGGTGTATGGCATGAGGACGGAGGACGACAGGCGTCCCGGACCGGCCCTCCGGGGGCCCTGCGCTCCGTCAGGCAGCTCTGACGTGCGGACGAGGGCTTCGGGCTGTGCCACTCGGGCGTCCCTTCGCCGGCCCCAGTGGCCCATGAGAGATGACACTGGGGTTCCAGTAGAGTGGAGAGACGTGCCTTTGACAGCCAGGCGCCCTGCCTGCCCGTGCGGGGTCCCCTGGGTGGCTCGTCCCCTCCCTGGAAGGAGCGCAGCGTTTCTGACCCCGAGGAAAGGTGCCTGTGTGCGTGCAACTGCGCACGCGCCGACCTGGGGGTTGCGGGGGCCGGGGGGTGCCGGCCGCCGGGGAGTGGGGGGGGCTCGGCCCCGCGGTGGCTGCCGCTGCCCGTGTCCCTGCTGTGCTGCCCGGTCCTTCTCAACGACAGGAGCCTGACTCTCCCCGGTTGGACCACCGGAGCGGGCGGCACTCGGGCCCCGAGACGCCTGCTGGGTGGGACGGGCAGGCCTCCCGGGCCCCCCGAGTGAGCAGCCCCGGGCGCGGGCCCAGGCGCGTGGTCCTCCGCAGGGACAGCTGGCACTGCTCCCGGCGCCGCCCCCCGCGCGTGCTCGCCCCTCAGCGGGTCTGGGGGCTGGTGGAAGGGCTGTCCCAGGGGAAAGGCCTCTGGTGGGCGAAGGCCCGAGAAGGGCAGGCACGGCCTGGAGCGGGACCGCAGGCTCCCTTGTCGCCATCTTCTGGAAAGCTCTGTCTCCGCCTCCCAGGCAGGGTCCTCGGGAGGAGCTGCAGAAGTCTGAGGAGTTCGCGGACACCAAGGAGCACGCTGTGCTGGGTGGTAAGGGAGGCAGGACCCCGCGGTCAGAGGACGGAGGGGCCCCCGCCCGAGCGCCCCCGTCTCCGGCTTTAACCCTTCGGTGTTACTGGCTGCCTCTCTGTCCCCTCCTGTCTGACCACGGTCCTCCGAGCGCTCCGTCGCTTCTGGTGCTGCTTCGAGTGGGACCCGTGCGGGGGAGGCGAGTGGCGTAAGCAAACAGGGCCAAGCCTGTAAAGCGCGTGCAGTCCTCTGCAGAGCAGGCGGCGGACGTGTAGATCGTCCCCAGCGGCGGCCGGGGAAGGCGGCTGGTCCCCCGCAGCTGCGGGCTGCCATTCCGACAGGAGGGGCTCGGTGGCGGGTGGGTTTGGGCTGCCTGCGAGGGCGCGCGCCCACCGAATCTAGAAGCTGTGGAAGCAGGCGCACGTGCGTGTTCGGGGGACGCTGCGGGGAGGTGCAGTAGCCACAGAGACGCACCGATTTCACAGGGAAGCAGCAGGGGTGAGACGTGACAGTCCTGTTCGAGGACGCAGCCCGGCGCAGCCAGCCTGGGCGGCAGCCACATCGGTGCTGGCCCTGAGGCCGAGGCCAGCCCTGTACCTGTCACTTCACAGATGCAGACTCTCCGTCTCAGGGGAACCCAGGTGAAAAGGCAAGGACAGCTCTAGCGGTCATCCGCACCAGATGTAGCACCGTCACCTCACGTAGACGGTCGCATGTTAGGCACCGAACGGGAGCTGTGGGGCCACGTTAGGTCTTGTGCTGCCATGTCCACGGCACACAGGGCAGCAAGGCCCACGCTCTCCTGTGCCACCACCTAGTGCCACACGAGCGAGCAGCAGTGGTCCTGCCTGGCTCATCTCCCTCAGACCTGTGGCCCTGCCTTGCAGGCCAGGAAGGACGATGCCACTTTGGGAGCGTGGGGTGCAGTGGTCAGTGTCACCTTTCTGGAATGTTCGGACCCCATTTGAAATCTAGCCTCCGTGTTCTGTAGAAACAGCCTGAAAACAGGCTCCCTTACTGGCCCAGAAGAACAGCAGAAATGGGGACACTGCGTTGTCCAGAGGACCTAAAGCAAGCTTGTCCAACCGGCAGCCCGGGTGCCGCCCAGGACGGCTCTGAGCGTGGCCCAACGCAAATGCGTGAACTTTCTTAAAACGTTACGACAGTTACGCGGGGACCTTTTTTTGGCTCATCAGCTGTCGTTAATGTGAGTTGTACGTGCAGCCCAGGACATTTCTCCTCCCAGTGTCACCCTGGAACACCAAAAGGTTGGATACTGCTGACCTAAAGCTGACCCATTTCCTGTGAGTTAAATGGACTATGTGCATTAGGTCAGGCAGCTGTCACCAGTGCCCGGTGCTAAATGACTAGAAGCGTCCCGCAGCGCGCACACCCCGTCTTACGCAGGACGCACACTGGGCCGTCAGTGTGGAGGTGCCTGTGGTTGTCACACTCCTCACCGTGGGGGGTGGTGGGAGTGGTGGGAGTGGTGGGAGCTCCCTGGTGCTGTAGGGGCTAAGGCTTTGGCACTCCCAACGCTGCAGCCTGGGTTCGATTCCCAGCCAGGAAACCACCCAAAAAACAAACCAAAAAAAAAAAAAAAAAGATCGGGCTTCTGGCTCTCTGCAGACAGGTGATGCCGCAGGGGACATCCTGAGGGCGAGGAGGCACCGTTAGGCCAGCGCTGCTCTGTTACCGCGAGCAGCAAACAGCGCTCCTGGCCGCCTACAGCAGGAGCACGGACACTGCACTGTCTCATAGGACGCGCCTTGAGAGCCACGCCCAGACGCCGCCCGACGGGTGGCCCTTGGGACACACCTGGTACGCTGTCTTAGGGGCGAGTTTGATTCTGATTCGATAGAATTTCACACTCCTGCGTTTAGAACTCTTGTTTGGGAAGGCCGTGTTAGTCCCATGGACGTCAGTGAGGTCTGCACGTACCCAGATGATCTCACGTCGTGCTTTGAGAACTGAAGCCTCGCCCGCCTTTAAAAGCAAGATCTCACTGCACCCTCTGGGGTTGTGCAGTGGTCTGCCGTGTCCTGGAAGAAATTACGTTTCAGAAAAGTTAGTTTGGTGGAGTGAAATGAGGTAAATGAGTTCCACGTGTCCGTGTCACAGCGTGTTATCCTCACCGGCTCGCTGAGGCCCCGCCTCTGTTTGCAGGCAGTCTGAGGCCGTGCTGCGCCCGCTCTCAGCCCACGCACGTCTCCCTCGCTCAGCCTGGGATCCCAGACCCGCTGCAGCGTCTGAGAGGCCC
>PVJL010015093.1:0-25612 GCA_004026885.1 Lyroderma lyra | reverse complement strand
GTTTTCTGGGAAAGTGCTGCTCCCAGAGAGAAGGCACCTCTGTGCTGAGCCAAAGCCTCTTCTGAATGCTGTCCTGTGCACTTTGGGTGACTATGAAATGCCTTCTGTTTGGTCATTTCACTGTGCCCTCCTCAGCATCACCCCCACGCCCCCATCCTGAGGTCCTGCTTCCTGTCTCAGTGACTGGCCATCAGAGCAGCAGTCATGGGAGGGAGCACCTCTACATGTCCCCCTGCTTGTTCTCCCTGCCCTTCCTCCCAAGATCATTCCTTCTAGCACCTTTGTCTCCATGTCAGCCCCACCTAAGGACACTATTTCTATCCCTGTGGCATACTCCAGGACCTCCTACTATTCCTTTCTCTCCAAATAATTCATCTTCTGCTGGTTCATTCCCTTCACATAAGAATACTTTCTTCCTCCCGCTTCTTTAAAACCACAAAATAGAAACCAAAAATCTTGACTTTAAGTCTCCCTCCGACTACCACTGCATTTCTGTTCCCAATTAGATTAAAAGTCTTTCAAGGAGCTGCTTCTATTGTCTTCACTTCCCTTTCTCCCAGTCTCTCCAACTTGTTCCAGCAGACTCTGGACACAATCATCCCTGCAGCAGAAACACTCTGGATGCACCATTGTCCTTGTCCTTCACCTTGTCCTACCCTCTTCCACCTTGCTTACTTGGCTTTAAGCCCCACAGTATGGGTCTCCTCCAAGGTCCCTTGTAGGTCTTCTCCTGGTGCCCTGTCAATCTCCACCCTCTGAAAACTAGAGTGTCCCATAGTTCTATCCTCCCCTCTAACAACAGGCACCCACTGGGTGACTTTATCTTGTCTCATGCCTAACATACCATCTGTATGCTCATGACCCCAATTCTATATCTCTAGGTGAGATTCCATCTGGAGTCCAAGCAGGAATATCCAGCTGTCTACCTGACACTAGCTCTTGCACCTCAGACAGGCTTGTCAACTTCAACGGGGCCAAGGCTTCAGTCCGGGTCTCCCCCACTCTATATTGTTCCTCATCGCAGAAGACAGAGTGCACCTTCAGATGCTCAAGCCTGAGGACTGCAGTCCTGACACATCTCTCTCAAACTCCAGCCATTGGGGCATCCTGCTGGCATGAAAAGGCTAGGGTATCAGAAGCTCTGGTCTGCCTCCTTGCTCTCTCAGAATGAGTTCTGAGGGGAGCTTCTGATGTACTGTGAGGACACTCACTCAGCCCTGGAGGCCTCCACAGAAGGAACTGGCCCTCTTGCCCACTGCACTGGCCTAGCTGGGCTTCCCATGGGTTCAGACTTGAGAGACCCTGAATCAATGTCATGCTCCTGTTCCATAATCCTTGTTAAGACATTAAGCTTTGTAGTGATTTGTTACCATAGCAACAGATAATTAACACACATCCCATAATTTACTTTCTATTCACTGGAATGTGAGCAATGGGGGTGCAGGTATTTTGCCTGCTGTTTAGTCACTGCTATGTCAGGTGCAAACTAGTTGCTCAACCAACACAGGTGGTCAGGATATAGAAAACTATTTAAAAATATATGCTGTTACATTTGAACTTCAAAATGTGAATTCTTTTTACTAAGAGATGAATACTATGGATGCTTGAATAATAGAAGGGTTAGGAACCCCCTGCGAAGTCAACATCAGTGTATAAATACTGACCCCCCAGCACTTAAGTAGTAGTCTACTGTTGAAAAGAAGCCTTACAGGTAACACAACCACTCGATTAACACAGACTCTGTATGTTAGTTATACGCAAGCTAGGGGAAAAAATATTAAGAAAAGCACGAGGAAGAGAAAATATACTTCCAGTCCTGTGTTTCCTTATTGATACTGTAAGTCTGTTCAAAATCTGGAAAATAAGCCACATGGTAACTGACCTGCGCAGTTCAAACCTGTGTTGTTCAAGTGTCAACTGTACCCGTATCCACTTACTTTTAATTAACAGTTCAAAACTGTACTAATTAGCATTGTGCTGTGCTTAAAAATATCATATTTTAGGAGAATCACCATTATTAAAAAACAAAGAGAGAGAAGAAAACTGCACACTCTTAAATCACCCTGCTAGACAGAAAAAAATGGTAGAGAGGAAGAAAAAAAGTGACCTGTCAACACTTAAACTCCAAACCAGTGTCAACATGGTCAGGTGATCAGATGACAATGGGGTGGGCAGGTGGTGGACACGAGAGGACAAAGCCCTTGCCTTGGAAGGCTCATCTAGCAGCGCTGCCAGGGACTTTTTCTAGGGGTGCTATGACCCCAGATACCACAATAGAAAACTTTAGGACTGTTGGCCACTGGGAATCTGAAATCTGGGACATTGTCCAAATGGGGTTGGCTGAACATGGAAAAGAAAAGTTGTTATTAGAAGTAACTTTTTTAGTCGAGCCAGAACCTGTCGGTTTGAAAAATATTTACACAGAAAATGGTCTCCATGGAGGGCACGTCTTTGACTCCCTGCCAACATTTACTGTTCCAGGCTCACCAGGAAGAAAACTTGGATATCCAGGAAAACCAATGCGGATGCTGCAGACATAAAGAGGAGATGAAGTTGAGCCACCTGGGACCTAAAAACAGCTGTGATCCATCTCAGAATTCCCCCTCGCATGGATTTCTCCATTCTGAGGTGAAGCACACCCACACATCACTTCTGGCTTTAACCTGCTCTGTGACCTTCCGTGTGCCTGCTCCCCATATGTGAGGCTGTCTCAAGTGCACCTAGAGAACCAGGAGACTGAATCACAGCTGTATCTGCTAAGAACTACACCTGGCAGCTTGCTTTCCTGATTCTGAATCAAAAGTACAGACCTGTGTGCACTCAGACTGATGAACACCTTTGGTTGACGAAATCTCCAGAACAGGTGGTGGGGCCCAAGCACCTATGATAGAGCCTCTGTAGAAACACATTCACAGTTCAAATTACAAAGGTCCTGCGGGGAAACTGGTCAGCAGAGGTGAGGGACGTGCTGCCCAATGTGCCACATTAGTAGTGGGCAAAGGCCCCACATCCCAGTCCAGACAGTAATCCGGTTAAGTCTTTGCTCTCTGGGAAAGTAGGGTGGTTGCCTTCATTTGCACAAGTCCTTAAAATCTGGGGTGATAGAACCCATTCATCTGATAAAATTTAGAGGGTCTCCTCCTGCCTTTCCACACGATCTGTACACAGGGCCCGTGTGACATGTCAATCACCTACTTCGGGTTCACACACCTCTCCACACCCTTCAGAGAAATGTCTTTTTCAAGTGCTGCAAGGGATCTGTGAGTTGTTTATGAGCCATCCAAGTCTGGATTGTTTCTCTGACCACAAGTATTGTTTTCCTTCCTCTCTTCTCCTGTGCTTAATGAAACACTAGGTCTTTCTTAGCAGGACGTGAGCAGTTCCTCTGGGGCTATGATGCACTTCAAAATCAGATGAAAGTTACACACATACCCAATCCTGCACCTCGGTTGGGATGCTTTGTGGATTCCCTGAAGTCTACAAATCCCTCCTAATTCTGATAGCCTTTCTAGGCTCACTTTCCTCCCATCAATGCTGTTGCTCCACAGCTTCTCACTTCTGGACCCAAGGCTCTTTTGTGTTTATGGAAGTCAGTCCCTCAGCTTTCTTTTCCACTCCTCAAGCTGGACTATCTTTTCTTGCTAGAGAAGATCACAAACACAACATGACAGACTCCACCATAAAATCATGCCAAATAAGCTGAGCTCAACTTCCTGCTTCTTTCTCTTCTCCCTGCCCTAAGCCCCATCCCATGGCTTCTGTGATCAACCTGCTCCCATTTCTTCAGCTCCTGGGAGTCACAACTTCACTTCTGAGCTACTGGACATGAAATCTCTACATCCGCCTCCTGGAAGCCAACCCCTTCCTCTATGCTCAGCCTCTCCTACTCATTGTCTCCAGACCCCACAGCCATGTGTGAGCTTAACCAGGAATTGAGCACAGAGGTCTTCTCTCATCACCTTGCACTTCCAATATCACACTTGAAACTGACAAACATGCACAAGACTTGTCCATTAGAACAACTTCCCTCACTCTGCACCCGCTCAAGTTCCTGCACTGGCTCCCCTCCCTTCATTACTCAGACTCTCCAGAGGGTAACACACCAGGACCACATACCCTTCATCCACTTAGCAGAAACTCAAATGCACATATCCTTTCACTCCTTCAGCTGTGGGTCTGCTGCTACCACATTAATGAATATGGCCTTACACCATCCAGGACGTTAACCAGAACATCCAGCTGTCTTTGTTCTGTTCTTCCTCCACATCCCCATCTCTGTGAGCACACACAGCCTCCTCAATGAAATTCAAACCACCCCCTCACCCCCCGTGGTTCTGGAGACATGGAATGTTCTGACTCTGCCTGGCTGTAACTGTCCTCACTGATTTCTTCTCTCTTTTCTAGAAGTAGGGTTAGTTGGGACAACTACAAAAACTCCAGACTTCCCTGCAACCCTCAATTTGCAAGCACAGAATTATCTGCAAGGTTGTGAGGTTACTCCTACATTTTGTTTCACACAGGAGCCTGTTCCTGAATCGTCATGAATAGCACCAGTTAACCCCTTCAGTAACTTTGGCTGAAGTTTAACTCTCACTGGATGACCCGTCTCTACAAAGAAACAAAAGAATATTTAAACACCTTAAAGAGAATTACTGTTTCTCTGATGATGAGTAAGAAAACTATCAGGAAGCTGGGCCATTTTCTAGGTTCACTCACCAGCCAGGTGCTTCACTCCCACAGTAGCCAACTCAAAGTCATGTTTTAACAGGTTTAAAAATGACTACCTCTCATTAACCTTCAATGTCCCTTGGAAAATATGAAAAACACAAATAATGTACTGAACACACAGATGTGAAAGAGTCCCTCCCATTCCAGCCATGCAGGTGCTCCTTGGTGACCTCACTGTCTTTGTGAACGTGACTGTCACTCGCAGATACACAGTGCTTACCTTCATGTTTTGGGCTCCATCCTCTGACTCCTACACCATCAGTACCACACTCTGTTGTCTCCCTCAGTGAACATACCCAAGTATAAACTGATTACTCCACCTTCCGTACCTCATCCCATATTCTGCATTTTGTCACTGCCATGAGTCGCACTCACTTGGGTCCCAAAACCTGACCTGTGGAGTGAGGCTGTACTCTACTCTCTTGCCTGCTGCTAAGGTACGAGCTCATTGATGCTGGACCATTAGCTATATCCAGTGACACTGCCCACAGGGCCATAAGCATGCCTTTGTTCATACATGACAGGCACCGAGATGGATTCGTAACTTGTGAGTATCCTACCTGTGGTGAAGGGAAACATCTCTTAGTCATATCTGGTCCAGTTCAGCCTTCAATGCTTCGATGTCTATTATGAGCTCATGCTACAAAACATCAAATGACATGCATTGCAGCTCTCTCAGGATTTAAAGGTATCCATGACAAATATGCTCAAATATTGAGCATAGCCACAATAGGGTCAATTGGCAGTTATAAATACCAAACATTTTAATTGTGATAGAATTTTCTCGAACACTCCTACACATAAACACTCGGACCAGCAAATTCACTTTAGCAGCCCTACCTAATTAATATAAAGACACTTCTAAGTCATAGAAAAGTTTTCAGAGGAGAAACACCAAGCCAAAACAATGCTGAACTGTGTAAAGACAAGGAGAACTTATTTGAGATGGGGTGAACAATAATCATTTTCTACTGCACACACGGTTCTGCAATGTGTGTAATAGTCTTACATCAAGCAGAGATTCAGTCATATGCCTTTTGTATAGTTGAACTCATTTCTGTACAGGGAAAACCAATAAGTAAAACTTTGAATGTCACCCAACAAATCTGGAACTGTGTTGTCCCACCCATTTAGAAGCTACTGGCAACATGTGCCTACTTGGCACTCAAAATGAGGCTAGTCCAAATTGAGATTTGCTGTAACTGTAAAATAAACAGTGGGTTCCAAATATTTCATATGAAAAGAATGTAAAGTAACTCATTATTGTTTGTACAAATTACATGAGAAAATAACACTTGGACTACAGTAGGTTAACTACAATTAACTTTTCCTGTTTCTTTTTACTGGTTTCAATGTGCCTACCAGAAAATTTTAGATTGTGTATGCTGCTCAGATTTTCTCCTACTGGAAAGCACTGTTTTCAATGAAAGGTATATTTTTTGTTTGTGCTTTCAGATGAACCCTGAAAAGACCAGAGTTCTGAGCCACACACACCATCACACTCCAAATCCACAGGCATGCCCAAAAGCTTACACCAATGGCCTAACCATACAGAAAGCTGAATTCAACTCCCATCAAACATCTATAGTGATTCTGATCACAAAGAACTGAGGTCAATTCAGCTCTTCATGGATTTCCAAATAATTTAAAGATTTAAATACCTTATCACGTTGAGTTTCTTCTAACTCCTTTGTTGTATTTTCAACTTCACGTAATAGAGAATTCTGAAGAAAATACAGATAGTTCTTCAGTATTGATTCTTGAGTTCTATTTAAAATACAAAGCACGTCTCGGAAAAGGAACGGACCGTACACATGTACTCTAATAGGCAGTACACACTCCCGGAGTAAAATGCTAATGGAAGCCACAATAATCCTTAGTTACTTACACATATAAAATGTTCCTCCCCTCTGATCACTTTTTAAATGTTTAGTATGTCAAGTTAACAGACTAAGTGTTTTTATCAGTTGAGCTAATTTGTACTAGCTCTGCAATTCACTGATCAGTGGGAAACCTGACACAAGTTTCAAATGCATAGTTCAAATCTCAGATTAAAATATTCTTACATTAGTTTGGGCCATTGATCAGAGCACATGAAATAACTGCTGTATGTGTCATCTAAGAATGCATTTCATAGTGGGTGTGTGTAATTCTGTCACATAATTCGAGGTAATCACTGGTCTTCTTCAAATGAGCATGATCCCAGGTGTTACCTCAAGGAAGTATCTGGGCCTCATCTCTTATTGAATCTGAATCCCACTGTCCCCACTTGAGCATCTCTGATACAGATGTTAGTCTGCACCTTCTCTCTGGTTACACATATAATGTTCCATGATGGCACGTGGCTTCCTCCAGTAGGTAAAGTTTTATTGAAATATAGTCACACTAATTTATGGAAATACTGTCTATGACTGCTTATCTGTTAACTATTAATTGACATGAAATTACACATAATGAGTGAAAACCTAAAATATTTACTAATGCTTTAAACAAAGTTCACTGACTTCTGTTCTAGAGAATAAGAATGATAAATGATTTCGCATGCACCTGAACTGTGTAAAGACACAACAAATGATAAGATTGCTCAGTGGGTCATAACAGTCAGTACATTGACTACTTTCTGCACACGCTGTTAACCGTTGCTATGCACTGCTCCTCAGGATCACTTGCGTGATGTGTCTGTAAAGGGTGGGGAAGCTTCGGTGAGTTGCGACATGTCACTTGTTCTTCTAAAGCAACCACCCTCTCTTTCATCAGAAGCTTAAACCTCTCAATAGATTCTGTACGAATCTTTTCAATAGCATCTGGTTAACAGTTACGATATTCTTTATGCATTTCCTCTTTCCCTTACCTGAAATAGAAGAAAAAAAAACTGGGTAACTTCAAGTACAGGTACCACAATCACTTTAAAAATGACAAGGACCAATGGTGTAGTGACATGTTCTGGCATCCCCTAGGCCATTCTTCCCACTGCCATTCCTCCCATTGCATTGGACTTGGATGACAGCAGAACTTACCATGGGTACAAGGACATATATCCAGGAGATTGCTAATGAGAAGGTTTCATTGCTTCTGCTCACTCAGGGGGCCTCAGGAATATCACCCATTATTAACTTTCAGGAGGACTCAGGATGCAGAGTTACATACAGAAAAGACCATATTTTTATGGGGCTCAGCTTATCTACACCACGGTGGAGGAACTTCTCCATGTGTGAACAGATATTTAGGTCTGGATTCAGTGAGTGGAAAGAATTTAATCTATAAAGCAAAACATAAAAGAGTTCATTCTGGAAAAAAAATCAGTGGAAACAGAGATTCATATATTTTTCCTCATGCTCCTACATCACTTGAATTTTTATAATAAAAGTTTATATTAAAATATTACAAACAATTACCTAAGGAGTTTTAAAATATAATAATCAAGTTGGGAAGTCTAAGTGTTGCAAAACTTTCATGGTTTAAAAGCTTGTTTTTGCCCCATGTTTTGCATGAACATGAAAGATAATGAAGTGGACAGGCAGGGCTAGCAGGCCGTCCATGTCCATGTGAGTCACCTGAGCATAGTCACAGAGCTGGGGCACATGATGCGCAGTGCTGGGGCTTCTCTCATCTTGAGGGCAGCATGGCCTGGGGCCAGGGTGTTTGCTGAGGACCATGTGGGAGGAGTGAGCACACAAGGACTCACTACAGGCTTGGGAAATGTGTTCACCCATACGCTTTGGTTTCCTCACCTGTAAAACATGGGTGCCAGCACTGCCCTTTCTCATAGCATTACAAGGAGGAAGTAGAAAGCACACAGAATTGAGGCTAACACACAACTAGTCATCTGGACAACACCTTGTACACCAGACAATTATGTATTGACATTTGAGCATTTGTAAATCAACACAACGTAAAAGTTTATTTTGAATTGCCTTAGTTATAAAAACAATCCCCATCTCAACACTTGTCCTGCAAAACTCTACAAGCCAGTTCTGAAATTAATAGAGGGCATCCCTAAATAGATTGAAATAAAATTCTCTAATAGGTGAGCACGTGTGTGTGCTGAGAGCAAGGAACTACCTGATATGCAGCCTCTTACTGGATGTCAGATTTTCAACTTCCTTGAAGCTCATGCTTGATGCTCAGCAGTTCATTGCCAAGATGATAGGTTTCTGATGCAAACACAATCTGACACCTTTGAACTGATGCCATAAGGTTATTGCCCACTGGACCTGTGACCATTGCTTCTGTTTCCTGATTGTGCCATACAGACATATATGATCAACTCTTCAGAGCAATGCTCAGAAAGCCATTGAAAGATCCTGCACCACCAAAGTCTCCAAACACTCCTTCTACCACAGCTCAATGCAGTTGTCTTCTTGGTAAGGAATATCTATCAATACATACACATTTATGTCAGGAGCAACAATGCGGTATTTTGAGATAGAGATCAGGAATATGACCTGAATTTGGAACTTCATTTCAATTGATAAGCCTTACTCTCGTTTCATGTGGACCCCTGGCCAGCACCTCAGATTTGTCTGATGGGCCCCAATAAGGTCCCCCTTGTACCTGAGAGTCAAGTCAGAGCAGCAGGAAGCCTTCTTGGATGTGGGGACCCATCTTCCCCTGCAGTACTGCTCTCAGGCACCAACATTTTTCCAAGCTACAAATGTTGACATGAAATTGTGTGTGTTGTGCATAAGCCTAACAGCAGACAACTTGCAGATATGGGTACACACTAAGCACACTCAGAAGGAGTGGGAAAGGGACTAGAGTTGGCAGAACCAGATACATAAACACCGAGACTCCTGACTAACCCGAGGCACCAGCTCTGTGCTCACATCCACATGGTCATAAACGAACTGCAGTTTCTCATACATTTCCTCCAATTATGCCTTCTTCTGCCATAGCTTTTCCTCAATGTTGCCATGTGTCTCTCTGGCCTGTCCACAAACGCATCCTAAGTTCCACTAACAATGCATGCACGACCTTATGGTTAACATGTGTACTGCCATGGTATTAACATGCACGGCATGCTCACATGTCTGCTCCAGTCATGCTGATAATGTTCACCAAGACATTCTATGGAGCCTTGTGCATTAATCCTTTCTTGGTTGTGGTCTGGTGTGTGTCTGGTTTAGACCCGCTTTGTGAGAGAATGTGCTTGTCCCACTCCATGCCCGATGTCCATGTCTCTCCATGCACCCCCATCCTCAGTCAGCATGAAGAGCACACAGCAACAAGCACACAGGAACAAGCACTCAGGAGACATGTCATGGTCTACCTTCCTAAACTGGGAAGTGAGTTCACACAGTTTAGCTTCCTTAGCAATAGAGCTTCCAGAAGGCAAAAGTTCAATCTAAAATGCCAACTAGAAAGATGAAAGGGAAGAAAAGAAACTGATACTTTAACTGCAGAGCATGATGGAAAAGAAGAGGTTCTGTTGCAGCTGTCAGCAATGAACTTGCTCCAAGGAAGGTCAGTGGGCATTTTTACCATCTGACTGAATCAACCTCAGCCTTCACGACAGTGTCTTGACTGTCCTGCCCCTTTTCTTTCCTGTTCCCATGAGCAGCTCACTGAGCATGAGCCAGATGAATTGACAGGTGCTCATATGAGCTCTTTAACCTGGGCCACACTCCTCTAAACCTGGCTGGTGCCAGTTTCCACCACAGCACTGCCATTGCAATGTTCAGGAAGCTGGCTTGTCTGTGACACTGTGCCACCTCCTGTGGAAACCATCTGACCTCAAACATCTCTCCCATCATTCAGAAATCACCTTTTTACCTGAAAGCCTCTCCCCTGCTGGGGAGATCTGGGAGGATGGCATTTTGTCTTCCACACACTTAGCCAATACAGTTTAAACAAGTTTACTTTAAAATGTGTTTCTTACAAATTTTCTTTGATTGTCTTGAAAAGAGAATGTTCTTATGCAATTTCTGTGGAAAACTCTATCCTTCTTTTACACAAAGCTTCCAGATTATGCTGGGAGTTGCTGACACACTTCTAAGCATCAGTGACTCTCAGATCAAGCGCACTGGGGACAAATAGTATTCACCTGAAAAACTAGAGGGAAATTAGGGACAACAAAAAGAGGGCAATGTCTGAATTTAAAAAAACATGCACTCCAATCTCAATCATAATGACCCTGAAAACAAGTTAGCTCTATTTCATGGACTTAGAAATGCGACAGAAAATCAAGAATCAACAAAACCCAGGCACAAAGCCCCACCAGATGGGAAACCTGATACGGAGCCATCAAGTGTCCTAGCAGCACCTTGGAGAGCACAGTCAGCCTCTGGGCCAAGTCAGCTTCCATTCTCCAGGAGCTGAGTGTCTCAGCCTTCCTCAGAGGCTGCTGCAGCTTCTGCTCCACCGGCTCCAGTCACTCCTGCAGCTGGTGGTTCTTATCTCAGCTATTGAGAGAGCATTGCATCAAAGTGTAGCAAATCTGGATATTTCTGTTTCCAAGAAATTTGAACAAAATCTTCATGCAGACATTTGAAATAGTTTTGACAGAAACAGGATTCCTCTGACATCTGCTCCATGGCCACACTTTTCTTCCCATGAGGAGGGCTCACTCCCTTTCTTTGGATTGGTGTCAATGTACAACACAGCTCTGGCCAAAGTATTTTCTTCTCCTAAATATCTTTAAAGAAGTCTTCCAAAAAATAAATCCCCCAACATTTCTATACATGGAAAGGGAGCTGTTTTCTGTAGGAGTTTGCTCATTCTTATTGACAAGTTTAGGAGAGGAAGGCTCAGCACTAAACCTTCTTAAGAGATAATCAGACCAATTATTTGAAGGTGACACTGCCCGCAGAAGACTGCCATGGGCAGACCTTTGAAATACAGACCTTAGAAATACAAACCTTCCAAGACTATGCTTAATGGAATGCCACTCAAGTTATTTTGTTAGGAATATTCTCACTCTAAAAAATTTTCTATTTAGAAAATTTGGACGAAAAATTTTTTTAAACAGAAAACTTAGTAATCATTGATAAGTTCAGGCTCCTGACAGGTTAGCATTTGTTTATATGATGCTTTCTTCTTTTTTCTGTGATCATTTATCTCTGTGTTCACATATCATGCAATATAGTGTTCTTTAAAACTCCTAGTAAAGGCTGTATGTAGTATTTTGTGATCTGCATTTAAAGGCAATACTGTGAATATCTCATTCCACAATATAATTTATAGTAGCTTCCTAGTATTTTCTTTTTTATTTTTATTTTGGGCCTAATGAAACTCTCTATATTTTCAAAAAGCCAGATGTGGATTTTACACTTAAGTCTTGATTACCTGAGATTACAGAGAAAGAGGAGTGATGACTATGGCTTACTAGACCACATTTCTGAATCTGCCATTTATTCTGCAAATGGCCAACTGCCTTCAAGTTCTCTGCTACTATCTGCTCATTTGGTAAAAATTCTGATAAGCATCAAAAATAGTGTTCAATTAAAGCAAAACAAAACAGAAGAAAGAATCAAGGAGAGTCACTCCATAAAATGCATATATAAAACCTTACGTGATTAAAACTTGAAAATTGAAGTAAAGCAACTTCTGAACATAACAGTTTCAGATCATAAAGACTTTACAATTGGACTTGATTTTCAACATGAAAACCACAAGGAAAGGTATTTAACTTCATGGTAATTAATTAGTGATACCTGACAAAGCTCCATAGGAAACACTATCTGTTGATGCAAGGAATCTTTATTTGCAATCTCTTGTTCAGGTTTATCATTAAGATCATGCACAGAGGTGGTCTCACACTGTGCTGGGGGGCAGGTTTCTTGAGAGTAGTGATTCTCTCTTTCATGTTTTCTCTTTAGGACATGGCGTACCTTAGGTTTCTCAGAGGGAAAGAAAGTTAAACAATATAGACGCATCAATTTACTTCAGAGAGAAAAAATTAGACTGAACCTGAATATTTAAATCACATACAAAGTTAATGTCCTACAAATTAAGTTATAGAGATGCCGATGTTTTAAAATTTGAATGAAAATACACCTACTTGAAATATAAATATTCACCTAAATATTAGCAAAGACTCATTTCCTTTCATACTATATCTGGCCACTCAGTTAATCAAGTACATCCTCTTCTACATAATGTTACAAAAAATATAGAATTAAATATCCCATTACTATAAGAATTCCAGGAGGTGAAGGCATCTGCAATGAAGATGTGACTCTGTTTGCTTCATGATCTAAGCAGGTTCATAGAGAAGAGGGTGTGGCCCTCAATGGACACAAGAGTGCACACCAGTGTCATTTTCTTGAGTAAAAGGTGGATTAAATGTTATCCAATTGCCACAAAATTGAGAAGATAAGATTAGTGAATAAAAACAAGTCAAATTTTAATTTCATTGGCTATAAAATTGTGAAGCCTATTTCTGCAGTAAAATCATATTTCATAGTTTTAAACACTGAAACTTGGGCCAGCACTTTATGGTAGTACAATTTCTGTCCTGTTAGAAATTTATTTAGGTATTTCTCTGTTTTCCAAGTAAGTCATGTTAGCAAAGACTAAATATCTAAAGTAACAGGTCTTAAGGAAAAGAACTTCAGAATTCTATGCATATTGAACTCGGCAACATAAATAATCTCCTGTTGCCAAACAATAATGTAACTAAACAGGTAATACAATCTATGCAAATACTTTTTCTTGTTTTGAATTCTTACACAAAATAACTCCAACTAAGCCACTAAACAGTAAGTACACCTGTTCTACATACACTTTCAGGATTCTGAAAGATCTTCCTGAGGGATTCTCTCTGGACTGATCTCATGGGGCAAAAGGTTTTGGGGATGTCATATCCTGTGTACAGTGGACAGGGTAAAGTGATGGGGAGGTGACAGAGAAAGCATCTAGCCCTTATTTGTTTTTATGACAATTACATAGTTTCTCATGCATCCTTATACATATAGAATGTTCACCAGATGTGAGTCCACACATCCATTCTGTGACCACCAGTCTGAGGGGACCAATAGGACCAGGTCTCCCAAACATTTCAAGACCTTGGGGAAAGGAGATTGTACCACCAGAATAGGAGCCAGCCTACCACAGTGACCCATCACTATTCTGTCTTGCTATCACTTCTACAGTAATCCAAAGGTTAAAAACAACTGGGAGAGTCAGGAACAACAAGAGCTCAATAATCAAACCCAAACGCCCCAAAGTTTACCTCAGTGACAGTGCTGCCATGGCTCTCATCACTCTCATCACTCACCATGTGAACATCATGCTGCAGCTTCCTGTTCTCTTCCCTGGATTTGATAAGCTCATTTTTGGTGGCGTTCAGGTCTTTTTCCAGCTCTGTCACATGGCTGGAGAGGGCAGCCAGACACTCATTCATCTGACTCTGCTCACAGGACTGCTCATTGATGATCTCCTGTAAGTCCGTGGCTCAGGGAAGGTTCTCCTCACGGGATCTCTGATGGGAAAAAACAGTCTTAAATAGCATTATCTGGTGAGCTAGGAAATAAAGTACACTGGCAAACAGGAACCTGACAATGCACTGTAGAGTTGTATACCTGAAACCTATGTAATCCTTGCTAACAGATGTCACCCCAATAAGTCTAACAATAAAAATGAATTAAAAAAATAAAAGAAAGAATCAAAATCAAGAGTTGTGATCTGGTGGATCTCACACAGTCACAACCACTCAAATTCTGAGCAGTGCTGTGGCAACAACCTCTCAAAGAGTCCTGCACAGTAGACACTGAGGACAGAGGGATCAGCAAAGACAGACCGAGAAAGTCAGAGGACTTGACTTTCTGCTCATGCTCCGTGTGTTTCCTTGTTGATGGTTTATGCCAAGTGCTCCATCTGTCAGTGTTGGTTTGTTTGCTTTTCTGATTGTTCTGTTCTTTAAGAAACATGAGGATGAGAGTAAAGAAATAAGTAAAGACAGCAAGACCCCTTTAGGAAAAACACAACTATAAATGTATCTGATAATGTTATGCATCCTGAATAGAACCAGGTTATTAACATCATAATTTATTATCTATTGGACAGATGGGGACTTAAGAGATTCTGCAATTCTCTAAGAAAAGTCTAGCTCACTAGTCATTAAAATGAACCCAAGTGGTTGGCCCTCGATCAAAAAGAGAATGGCTGATATCCACTACTACAGTCTTCATAATTTTCTTAAATTGAGGGATACAATCAAAATCCTCCAGTCAAACCACAGGGTGGTTTACCAAACTCACATCTTGGTGTGTAGCACCTAATTCTTCCTCTAAGAGGTGACACATTTCAAGTGCTACTGTTAACTGCTCTCTCACAGGAACATAAAAGGGACTCAGTTTGTGTACATATTTATTTAATTCTTAATGTGCAGTTATCCTAATACACTCTTAGTGTAATGTAACATAGCAAAATACCTTCATGTTAATGTCAAGAAAACTTGTCTGTTCATTGTTTTAACTGTTGAGAAAAGTCTTCCCCCTAAATAAATTCTATGACCCTTAATAACATATCAATTTACAAAACACCAAATTTTCAGACATTTATGCCAACCAATACTTTTAACAATATAAATTCTGTATTCTTACAGGAACACTTGTTTATTTGAATTCAAGAAGCTACAGAAAGTAAATTGAAGTTGCATAAACATATATGACGCCAACCAATAACACAGCATGTGTTCAAATAAAGAATTATTGTGTGGCTTATGGTACCTTTTCATCCAGAGCTTACTGGTGCTGAAATAATGCACTAAGGGCTTTATATATTTCCATCCCACTGCATACATCTGGAGGGTGCTTTGCTTGCCTTTTCACCACAGTCATCCTTAGAGACCTCTCGTGCCTGGAGACAATGTGATCCAAGTGTTCTGAAAGCAGCTGAAAGAGAAGGCCAAAATGAAAACAGGTTTAGGGAACACTTGCAATTTCATATTTTAATTTGGGGCAAATAACTGCTTTCAATGTCATGCTAAAGCAAGTCTGACTTCCTTCAATTCAGTCTAACATTAGAGAAATACCCTATCAAACACACTGAAATATCATTCACTCTCATCATGAACTTCAAGCAATGTATGAAAACACTAAACTGATTAGTCACAGTCAAGACAATGAGGAATGTTGAAAATGTGTTTAAGACCAGACAAAGCGGGTTGTCTTTTGAATTTAAAGACAGCAACACTAGCCCCAATAGTGACCAGAGGCAAATGTTAAAAGGATCAGTGTCCACCCACTAACTCTGTTGTTTCTTTCAGCTTTAAGGTCATTAATTCTTCTTCCCGCCCAAGGAGCTGTTTCCTGCATTCAATCAGTTGTCTGGCAACTGCTGTGAACTCCTAGGAAAGAGAAAATAAAGACAGAGAGATAGAGAGATCCTTTAGGATTTCACACTTAGTCACAAATAAAGCACTTTATAGCTTACTTTGCATGAAAGAAATACATCAGATTACACAAATTAGTTCTCAGAGTATTCAAAATAATGTTCTCTTGCCACATCTCTGTTCTTTTATAGGGCACATTGGATACCATGACTGAATCTGTCTTTCATTATGATGTTCTTCACCCATTATTTTTAGGATGGAAGGAAGAGCATACCCTAGTTTCTTAATAGCACCTTAAGATTTCAAGAGATTAATGGGTCAGAAATATCAATTAGTCTCACATAGAACTTTACCCTTCACATACATGATTCAACATGTCCAGCATGCCACTACATGAAACCAATTTTTATATTACTATTGGCAAAATTTTAAAACCACACAGACAGCAGGGATAAGTAGCCCATTTGAAAAGCAGAGAAACTGGGAAATGCAAGATGTGCTCCAAGTTCCTAGATTTACTTTTAGAGCAAAAAGAAACTTCCTCCTTGGAATAAGAATGAGACTCTGAGCATTAGGAGTAAGAACTCCATAAGCAGAGCTTCCCTGCCAAGTTTGCAGAATTCAGCCCAGAGCCTACTCTAAGAGCTACAGAAAAAGAAAACCTACAAAGTGGAAACATTTTGCCCACATCCCTAAATTAGTATCAACATGTCCAACAAAGTCATGTCTCTGCTTAATTTCTAAGAGCTAAAGGGGGCACCTTTACAAATTGCTTCAAGATAACAGGAAAACACAAACTCCTTCAAACTAGGTCCTGTGGTCACCCCACTTACAAAGGATGAGTGGGCAGAGCATGAAAGAATGAGACTTCTGAGTACACTTTGTTCTACAGTTCTGAATTTTGAACCATAAAAATGTTTCATGTACTTGAAAAAAAATAATTGAAAGATACATACTCTAAAATTAAGAACAAACAAAGACAAGTAAATCTAATTGTATATCAAATTTTCTATGGTTATGCTATTTCACATTGCTTTAAAACCCATTATTCTAAATACACTTGACCCCACAAAATGGGGTAAGCTTATGGGTGCTGATTCCCCATGCAGTCAAAAATCTGCATATAACTTTGACTTCCCCTAAACTTAACTACTAATAGCCTAATATTGACCAGAAGCCTTACCAACATGAACAGTCAATTAAAATATTTCGTATGTTATACTGCATACTGTACTCTTACAATAAAGTAAGCTACAGGAAAGAAAATGTAAAAAAAAAATATAAAGAAGAGAAAATACATTTATAGTATTGTATGTATTCACTGAAAACCATTCTGCATGTAAGTGTACCTGTGTCGTTCGACCCCATGATGTTCAAGGTTCAACTGGCCTTTTTTCCTGAAATAGATTTATTCTACCACCCAAAAGAATGGCAAAAATATTATAAAACTTCTCTAAGTAGGATGATTGTAACAATGTGGTAGTAATAATTTGAAACAATTTTATGTATATCATAGAATAAAAATAATGCTAATATTATTACAAATCAAATTTGTTCATGGAAGACAAGAAATATAACATAAACTAAGAAATAAAAACTGAGATTTAACTTGTAAAAGTAACATCGATATGAGATCTAGGTTTTTCTTATTAGGAACATTTCTGTCTAACTCTGTCCCCTGAAAGGACCTCATAGAAACTAGGCCCCAAGATTGAGTATATGTAATCCCCAGATGCTGATTTCTAAATGTTATTCCCACCAAAAGAAAACAGGGCTCCTCAGGTCAATGATTTCAAGGCTCAGGCATGAAAAACACGAAATGGGCCTAGGGCAAATCATTGTGCTAGATGACAATGGTGCATTCAAATACTAATAGAGCCTTGGTCAAAGGACACAGGAACCAACCTGAGGGGGACAATATGACCATTATTCCAAGGAATAATGCTCATATTTGATTGCAATACATTGAATAAATACAGATCCAAGTGTCCATGGTGGTAAGAGGGAGGAGAGAGAGAGAAAGAGAGAGAGAGAGAGAACAAACAAAGTGGGATACATTTTGCAGAAGAGTAAGGTTGGTAATAAATGGAGGACCAAGAGTTGGAAAGTCATCACTTGGCAACGTCCAAGGTTAGAACGTTGGTGAGCAGGAACTCAGATGGGTGATAACGTGACAGGGAGGGACCTTAATGACAAGGGAAGTCACTGGGGCACAGGCTCTCTATGACCATCCACAGATTCCAGAGCTAGTGCAGAGGTAGCCACAGAGTGGTCTGCAATATCCGCCTTAGCCCAATGACCCCACCTCCCACCACAAAAGTGAACCACTGGAAATAATATTCCTCCAAAAGTAATGCCAAAAACAGGGGGGAAATGAGGAAATACTGGGAGGAAAAAGTGAGAGATGCTAACTCCCTGTGGAATTGGGAACTGCACAGCATGTATACTTAAAAATGGCATTTATTATTACTCCTCCAATTTTCTAATCAATAAAAAATGTATATACAATAAGCTGTCACAATGAACACATTATGCATAAAATTCCCTCCAGCTAAGAAACATTTCCTGAGCAGAAAGAAAACTGCTAGGTCAGAATATGAGTAGTTTTGAGGATATTTACATACAGGGCAAAACTGGTTCTCCAAAAGGTAGTGAGCAGACTCCTCAGCAGAAGCTAGCACTGAGAGTGAGGCAGCAGACAGGTAACTAAGGAAGGCCCTCTCTGAGAGAGTGGTGTGTGTACAGAAAAGTTTTAGTAAACAATGTGTGCATGTGAATGGGCACTCCCAACTCAGCACAGCAGGTGGGGAAAACAGGCCTACGGAAAAGAGAATCCACATCCCAGCAGCAGACCTTGGAGGTGGCCTCTGAGAGAAAGGAGAGGTCCTCTCCACAGGCTATAGAGACCAGCAGGATGAGAGAAGGGCAGAGAAGGGACAGAGCTGTCTCCTTGGCTTCCCACCACCTGACTATTGGGAAACGGCCACATTCACAGCAGGAGAGACTGACAGGTGGACAAGATGATTTTGGGTGATGGGGAATTTAAGGAGCCCAAAGTTCACCAAAATGAGGGTGTACAAGAGGGTGTGCAGGCCAGGTGGCTGTGGACAGAGCAGTGAGACCAAAGCTTGGGGGAGGGCACTGAAACTACCAACAAACCCCCCACCCCTGTGCTGTCTACCCCCATGGTGAGCAAGGGTCTCACCCCAACAGTGCCTAGCATGACAGCCTTCATTGCACCAGACTACACTGTACAAAACTCATGTCCATTGCTGGTTATGTCCTTGTATTCTTGCTTTCTAAGAACTACCCTATTAAATGCAAATGGATTACACTTCAGTACATGTTCCTCAGATTATGTTAAATACAATGACAAACACACATCCAACTGAAAAGATGTAAAGACACAATAAAATCCAGGTAAGACATAATTTGGCCAATTCTTTTAAACTTCTGGTAATAAAATCTGACCTGTACAAACTTTGTAATTTAGAAAGTTTTTAAAAGAAAAATCTTAGTGATTCTCTCATCCAATAAAAGGGAACATTATAGCACTAACATCAAATTAGAGTTGCTAAAATAAAATCCAAGTGTTTGGCTTATCAATCTTTCAGAAAACCTGACTAAAACCAAGAAATGCATCAAGGTCAGTAATGATTCATTTATTAATTTCCCACTGCAGACCTATTGTATGCTTATTCAAGCCTACCTAAAATCACCACAAGGGCACCTTTTAGGAAGAAGTAAAATGGCACCTAGACAGCTCATAAACACTCAAGTAACCTTAGTATCTCTGTAAGTTGCCCTGCCATTTCCCTTACATGTCAGTTGACAATTTCTCCATTCACCTATCATTAACTCTTCATTCATCTCCTTATGAAGATGTTTTGAAACACTGGTCCAAATGTAATAAACTTAGGTTAACTCTTTCAGTGTGATTCTAAGCTTTATAACTCTCATCTGCCAAGGAGAAAGTTCCAAAGGAATCCATCATCAGTATTCTATTATAGTCCCTGAAATAAGTGAGATTACAAAGCACAGGTGTTTGGATAAATGTGTGTTGTAAAATATTTTTCCTGTGAAATCAATTCTTTTTGCCCATTACATTTTATTAGGATCCTGGAAATAGTACAGGATACAATACATGGGAAATACATATTTAGCAAACATGGCTTAAGGTCACAGATTGAGAGGCACCTACAGGTGCTTCTTGGCCCATTTTCAAACACTTTGGAGCACTGTCCCAAATATAGGCAATTCCTTCTGATGCCTCAAAGAATGCAACAAAAAATTTGTGGTATCTTCAGGGACCTCAGAAGGCTAACCCTCAGGAACTCCATGTATATGTGACTTACAAATACCAGAACCATTTAACAGATGATGACATGAAATACTCATCTACAAATATCAACACCAAAATCGTGACTAAAAATTTCTGTAACCTGGTGGAAGAAATAGACATACAAGCCCAGGAACCACAGAAGAGTCCCAAACAAGTTGGATTTAAACAGGCCCACCCCAAGACACATCATAATTAAAACATCAAAAGTTCAACACTTTTAGAAACCTAAAATCAGTAACAGAAAGGCAACTAGTAACTTAAAAGCGAGTGTCCATAAACTGTCAGCTGATGTCTCATCAGAAACTTTGCCGGTCAGAAGGCGTTAGCACAAAATATTCAATGTGATGACAATGAAGGACCCACAACCAAGATTTTTTAATGTATCCTACAAGGCTATTATTCAAAATTAAATGACATTTAAAGAACTTCCCAGACAAGATAAAGCTAAAGGAGTTCATCATTACCAAACCAATACCATTACATAAGTAATGTTAGAAGGACTTTTCAGTTTTTATTTTTTAATTCATTTTTATTTTTAGACTTATTGGGGTGATGTCTGTTAGCAAGGATTACATAGGTTTCAGGCATACAATTCTACAATGCATTGTCAACTTGTAATATAATAAGTTCACAACCTAATGTGACTTCTCTTTCCATCACCTTATATTTAGCTTCCCTCCCTCCTCTCCCATCCCCTCCCCTTTCTCCCCTCCCTGACCCACCAATCCCCAAATAAACATTAAACTATTGATTGTGTCCATGGGTTATTTGTTTGTTTGTTCATTTCTTTTTTCTTTGCTTTCAGTTTTATATTATGCATATGAGTGAAGTCATACAGTTCTTTGTTTTTTCTGTCAGGCTTATTTCACTAACTTTGATGCCCTGCAACAGGTGACTGGATAAAGAAGCTGTGGCACATATACACAATGGAATATTACTCAGCTATAAGAAAATACGAAATATTGCCATTTGCAACAAAATGGTTGGACCTGGAGATTATCATGCTTAGAGGGACTTTTTAAAGATGGGGGTGATCAAAAACCAAAATTATAAATAATAAAATGACAATAGCTACATATTTTTCACCAGTCACTCTGAATTTAAAGGGATTAAAACTCTAATCAAAAGAAAAGGAAGGTTGTTTTACTGAGTGGAGTGTCAGACAGAGACAGATGTAAGTGGATTTTGCTGATAAGTTGAATCTAAAGAAGGAAATAAACAAAACAGGAAGAAATTCATAGATACAAACAACATTTTGATGGTTGCCAGATGGGAGGAGGGGTGGGGAAATGGTTGAAATAAGAGGAAAGGATAAAGAAGTACAAATTGATTGTTAAACAAAGTGATAGTTCTGGGGATGTAGGTTTAGAAAAAGGAATATAGTCAATATTATTATAATAACTATGAATAGTATCAGATGGGTACTAGATTTGTTGGGATGATAGGAGGAGGGCTGATAGGATGGGTGAAAGAGAAAAAAATTAAGAAGTAGAAATTCATAGTTACAAGATAGTCATGGGGATGTAAAGTACAGTCAGCAATATTGTAATAACTATGTATGGTGTTACATGGATACCAGGATTTTTGGAAGGATGACTTTGTAAGTTATAGAAATGTCTCATCATCATGTTGTACACTTGAAACCATTATGATATTGTATGTCAAATGTAAATAAGAATGATTATTATTAAAACAAAATGATAAATAAATAGATAAATAAATACCAATACCATAGAAAATGACACCACGAAGAAAACTTAGTGGAAAAAAATGTCAAGTTGAATGTGCAGAGCATCTTTAACTGTAGCAGTGCAGTACTGAGCTGCCTCTGCAGGGAATCTCTTTCATATCCAACCTCGTGTCATTTTAGCTGTGTTAACACCAGCATCTCTTGAGTCTCTCTAAGCTTGTCAAGAAGATGGCCTTGTTCCACCACCATGGACTCCATCCACTGCTCACAGTGTGGATCTGCATCTGGATGTGAAGGGGAGATGTACCCATGGATCCTATTTTCTTCTGAGGGGCATTCTTCTTCACTGATGATCAGCATCACCTCACACATCATCTTGAAATGAGCGACCCTGCCTATAGTTCTTAAGTGTGAACTAAAGACTCCCACAACTCTGCAACTTTGTAGCTATCTGTAGCTAATAAATCAAATTTTCACTCTGGTGCTCAGGCAGTGATAACATCTGCACCTTCTCTCCTCAAGGAGGCACTCCCAGGTTGCCATGGTGAACACCTGTTATCCCCAACATTCAGTGGTGTGACAGCCTCCATTGCACGAGACTCCCTGCCATGAGCAGGGCCTCAGCCAGGCTGTGGGTCACCCAGAGGAAAAGCACCAAAAACCTGAAGGTCAGGCAGAAGCCATGGGCTGCTCCAGATTAGAGGGGACCAGAGATGACAGGGAAGTGAAAGGTGCTAGCCCAAACAAGACAAGAGGTGTTTTTGGTAAAATGTGACAAACCTGTAGACATGGTGGTCAATGGTGAATTTCTCACTTGGAAAGTGTCATGTGCTTTTATTGGGGGGAGTGTCATTGGTATGGGGAAATACACGCTAGGGTTTTAGGGGGCATTGGGCACCCCTGCCACCATACCTGCACATGGTTCAGAAAAAGGCTGAAGGTAATGGGTGTGTGTGTATATCTATACATGAAGTGAGATGGAATTTGTATAACTGAAATTGTTTTAAAATATATTATTTTTAAAAGCTAATAACGTTATCAGATTCTTACAAGGTGAGTTAATGGAAAAAGAGCATGAAAGTGGGAAATGGTACTTAGCCCAGTCCCTACGCACAGCTGTGTGTTCCTCACCACCCTGGAAGTCACAGAGGGTGAGGGCTGTGATCCCGAGGTCAGTTTCATACTCATCATTGGTGTTTTTCTCTAAAATAAAGTGAGACAAGACCTGACAGATTACCAAAATTCTACAAATGCACACAGTCATTGTCACTTTTTGTTGGACGAGACTTCCTAAGGTCTGGGTGGAAGAGGGGTCAGGAAACCTGGGAGGAAGCACTGGGTGCTCATCAGAAGGGGAAACTGGAAGATGTCCTGCACCTGTAGTGATAGGTCCTGCACCTTCAATGACAGGCTGACATCGGCTTTTAGGGAGCCAATCCCCAACTCCCAATGCTGATACAACAGGATGAATACAATTACCTTGGTAGGTATCACGACAGATTTCAGAGTGTCATGTTTAAATTTTAAACATTTAGCACTTTCAAGAAGGGTTGCATCATGGTAAGTAAACGGCAAGTGGGAGACAGCTGATCCAATGCCTCATGTCATCCTTGGGGGAAGGTGAAAAGCTGAAGGGGACTATGTTAAATTTGTACAAATACATTACAGTAAAACTCATCTTCCAAATGAGAGCTTGAGGTTAGTGTTAATCCAACTAAAATGTCTGTGAGGATTTCAGAGGGCACAGAAATCATCTTCAAAGACCCAAATGTGCTTGGGCTTTCTGGAGCTGGGCTCTGCACTCTGGAAGATGCTCCCAACCTTCTGTTTTTAAAGGGGAACAACAGAAGAACCTTCATCCACCCCTGTCCAGCACCCCTGCACAGGCAGCAATCTTCCTGGGACTCCAGGAGAAGGCTGGTTCAAGCCCCTGGCATCTGGGGCCTGTTCTAGCAGGAGATGGAGACCCTGCAGGCACAGGCGAGGGTGTCAGATTACTCATTGGGGACATGAGACAAGTTTCAGAAAAAACAGAGGCAGAGCAAAATTTTACAGGGGTACTTCCAACTTTCCATGATCAACAGAGGAGACCCTGGTAACTTGGCAGTGGTCCGGGGCCTCTGTGACTTTGTGGACAACCCCAGGGACAGAGGCCAGGACCTGCTTGTTGCCAGCCTTTGGGTAGTTGGCAGCCTCCCTGCTCTATACACAGGCTCAGAGATAAAATAGATGTGCATCCTTCCTTTCCGTGATAAATAAGGACAAGAAATATGGTCTTTGTACTTTTGCAAGGTTTCCTCATTTGGAGCCTGAAAAAGTCTGCCTTCCCTGCACTTTTTTTATGGTGCTACCAACTGTTCCTGCTACAGTTCTCAGTCAAGTACAAGTTAACTTAAGGGGAACAGATCTTAACCCATACAGTGAGTCCCTAACACCACCCCCATAGGTAGCAGCCCTGAAATGTAAGCTCCCATTATTTGTTTTATATAAAGAAAATCATCTCCATTCAATTATATAACTGAATTAGTGGAGCCAGCTGTGTAAATGTCACTCCAAGGCAGAGAGGGAAACAAAGGCAGACATCCCATTCTCAGATATTTCTAGGAGACTTCTTTCCAAGTGCTCCAGCTTTTCAATATTCAAAGTTGCAACAAAGGACTTTCAGGATGTACAGCCTACATAAAAGGCACGTTTTATTCTAAGAACCAGGGATAGTGAAGGAGATCACAACATGTAGTCAAACACTGGTGGGCCAGGAAGCCTCTGAAGCTGTCACCATCAGGAGACCCTGGAGAGGCACAAAGCAACCTCACATAGGGCCTGTCTGCCCAGGGGACACAGGCCCATACATCCAACATCTGGAAAATTTAAGAAGTCTTGCTATAAACCAAATGAGCCTCAGAGACCACCTAACCCCTATTAGCAGAGGATGGTAGACACCACTCCTAAAATCCTGGAGAAAGCATTGAGCACTGAGAGCTGTCCCATTCCCATTGTTGGCTCTGAACACTAGCCAACCCAGAAGTTGCTTGTACCAGAGAGTGCGTTTGTTCTCCAACCTTCCCTCTCCCACATTTTGAGGCCACAAGGAACAGAAATGTGAAAAGCAACAGGAGACCTCACCAAATTGGGAGTCAGCCTAATGCCATATCCCACATCCCAGACACGGCCAGACCCCAGTCCTAGCTACTTCCCACAGTCCCAAGTGGCTTCTGGACAGGGTGTGGGCACAGCAAGTCAGGGAAGAATGAACACTTGTGTTTGAAATGACCACACTGCAGATGTCCTGTCTTCCCTAGATGACTTCTGAAATGTTATCACACATGAAAAATCCTATCTTACTGAAAAGCTATCAGGGAAACCATGACAAGCTCTGCAAATGACTCAAGCAGGTCACCTGATAAGCTAGTGATGGGGCCCTCAGAATTAGGGAATGGGAGAGTACACCCAGAACCCCGAGTAGCCTCAAATAAAAGTCTGGGCATATTCTGGTATCTTAATAAGAATGTGAAACTAGGCCAAAAATCTATTTATGCACATTTTCCAAAAATTAAGTATTAAAATTTGAACTATGAAA
>PVJL010015092.1:0-25613 GCA_004026885.1 Lyroderma lyra | reverse complement strand
ACCCCGACGGCCGGTCAGCGCTCAGCCCTGCGCCCGGGGACGGCCAGTCAGCGCTCAGCCCTGCGCCCGGGGACGGCCGGTCAGCACTCAGCCCTGTACCCCGATGGCCGGTCAGCGCTCAGCCCTGTACCCCGATGGCCGGTCAGCGCTCAGCCCTGTACCCCGACGGCCAGTCAGCGCTCAGCCCTGCGCCCGGGGACGGCCGGTCAGCACTCAGCTCTGCACCTGGGGACGGCCGGTCAGCGCTCAGCCCTGTGTCCGCGGAGCACATGGGCTGCTGGCATGGGTGACCTCTGCTGAGTGCAGCCCCCTCCAGGGTTCTGGGCGGGTCAGGGCGGCGTCTCTGCCCCTGGTGAGCAGCTCTCTGACCAGGAAATGACTCCAGGACAGGTTGGCGTCCTACCGAAGCCAGCATGACTACTTAGCTGGGGTTCGAATAGGGGACCACAGCACCCCACTTTCTACGGAATGTCTGTCCCCCAGCAAAGCTGCACAACAGACCTCAGGTGCCTCGCCGGCTCATGGCCAGTCCAGGTGCTCCCCGTGTGAGGACACGAGCCCAGACAGCACGGCGGTCCTGGGGGCTGAGCCCACGTGCCCCTGTGGTCCCCCGATCCCCAATGATGAACCTCATTTCTGTGGCTGTCACGTGTGTCCTCTGGACTGCCACTTGAGGTTCGTGAAATGCCGTGCGTCTCAGTTCTACTTCCTTCGAGTCAGGTGGCCATGAACGACTTACGCTCAGTGGTCACCATGAGAAAAGCCCGGGGACTTCTCGTCACGAGGGCGTTGGGGCTCCGCAGGTTGCAGCTGCTTAAACACAAGCGTGTCCGGTGGGAGATCCCGTCCCGATCGGGTCAGTGCTGCTCCTCTCCAGCACGGAAAGAGGCCACCGAGCAAGCACGTAACTTAACCCAGGAGGACGCACCGAGGGGGAAGACGCTGCTCGCACGCAGACGCGACCCTGGACTTCACTGGTCGTAGGAGACGCGGTCTCAGAGTGCGCCCAACGCGCCTCACACGGTGACAGAGGCCACCGGCTGGACGGGCCACGTGTGTGTCATGTTGGTGAGAGACACATGTCCACGGTCCTTTCTGCTGTGTAAGAACAGAGATGTGACGGCACGTCAGAACCTACGAGGGGACGACGGTGCTTTGATGCCACCGTAATGAAAGGAGACGGGCCGTGTGACACGGGGACGTCACACAGTGAGGCACAGATGCCCCCGCACAGGGTGAGGGTGCCAGTGAGCTGAGGGCAGCAGCCGTGTCACTGCCGTCTCGGGGCGCAGGGCTGTGTGTCCTCACGCCTGCCTCAGGGACGCCAGGGGAGAGGCACAGGGATGCTGCTGCTCACTCTGCAGGATGACAGCATGGAGCCCCAGGGACTTACTGTCCCCTCCTGTCACACTGCTGAGTGACAGCGGGAGCACTGTCCCAGGGTTCTGGCAGCAGCGCTTCCTCGCTGTGAGCACCAGCCCCGCCGATCCCCGTGACGTACCGGGGACGCAGAGGCTTCTAGATTAGTCCGGCGAGCCCTGCGCCCCCCGTGAGCGCCCAGCTCCAGGCAGTGGGCCGCTGCCGCGATCACGGGCCTCGGCGGTTCGCTGGGACTGCGGACTCGGTCATGACACCAGCCACCGGGACCTGCGTGGGGACTGCCAGCTCGGTCGCCCGTCACCCGCCAGGGTCCTGACTGCAGAGTTGGGTCCCTTCTGGTGTGGAAGGGAGGCCAACGTCCTGCACAGCATGGGCTCGTGACACCAGGTCCCTGGAGGTGGGCGGCTGAGGGACAGACAGGGAGGCTGTGTGGGGCGGTGGGTGCTGGTCTCCGTCCTTCCCCCGGGATGGGCTCTGGGACCCGGGCGCCCCTCCCTCCTCAAGTCTCTCCCTCCCCCCCCCCAGCAATGAGGTGACGAACTAGCAGCCACCTGAGACCCCGTCACAACCAAAGGCCTCCCGCCCAGCCCGACGTGAACAGAAGGCGAGGGAGGAACAGATGGGCCTTCCGTCGTCCTACGCTGATTCTCCAGCTGAACCTGTGACAGTGTAGGGTCCCCTCGCGCAGAGCAGCCACCCTGCGGTCCCCACGAAGGCCCTCCCCGCTCGGATCCGCGTCTGCTTCTCACGCCGCTCGGCAGACGCAGGCGGGGTCTGCCGCAGCTCTGACCCACTTCTCCGCAAAACCATCGCTGAACCCCGGAGCCGCGGGGACGGCGGTACAGTGGACAGTGCCATCAGCGATGACACACGTTCCCTGACCAGCGGGCGCTGTGGGTGTGGCGTGCGGTGGGGGGCGGAGTCCTGCTTCACAGACCGACCACACTGTCCCTTCAACGCCGATGAGAACAAATTCCCGATAACCGACGTGACCGCCCCCCGACGCCTCGAGCCGTGTGACTTCACTGCCTCGTGCTTTTGGCAGCTAGAATCAACTAACTGGGGGGTGGACTATAGGTACAGGCTTTCACTAGATGTGTCACTTGCTCTGGTGGTCACACAGCTTGTGGCCAAAGATTAAGAAGGTTCGTCGTATCCTGAAAGCCTGCCTGTCGCACAGGCTCCAGGGGAAATGTGTCACAGTGCACGTTGCGTGAGAGAGTAGAATACAGCCAGTTACGCACACGATGACGACGATGACAGCTTAGAGTGAGCGGCGGTCATCGCCGGTGGCCAGTTTCTGCCTTTTGCTTTAAGGAAAATGCACCATCAGAGATGTCTGCAGTGTCTTGGCTCCTCAATCCAGCGCCCCTCGTCCCCGCGGGGCAACTCCGGGTTGCTGACGGACTGTCTCCTTGTCGAGCGGGAGGAGGTGGCCCAGGGACACGGGAATTGGAGCGTTTCATGTGCAGAAGGAGGGACTGTCTTCGGGGTAGCTGCGACGGGCTGCCAGTGCCCAGCAGCCTGATGTGAAAAAGTGTCATCAGTGACTCACGGGGACAAGGGCTTCGCTCCGCTCCCAGGGACCTCCCCGCCCCCACATCTGCCTTTTGAGAGACGCGTGTCTGTCACCGCGCCGTGTAAGTAACTGGAGTGAGGGTCTGTCGTTGATGCCATCGCTTGGCCCTGCTGAGGGGAAGGGGCCACGGCAGCACATCCTCTGTCTTCCTGTGGGGGGAGGGCTCCTGGGGCTCAGGGGTCCCTCTCTGGGAGCCTCCCCCCACCCCCCAGACGATCCTGGTGCCTGAGAGGAGGGGGAGGTGCAGAGGGGAGGTGCAGAGGAGCCGTGGGCACGGACCCCTCCTCCCACGCTGGCCTTGTTGCCCTTGTCACCCTGAGGCAGACACCTGGGGAGGTGACGAGTGTCAGGCAGGATGGCTCTGCCCTCAGATTGGTCTCCAGAGGCGTGTCCTCCGCCTCCGCTGGCGCCCACGTGCCCGGCCCCTGCGCGTTGTGGGTGCTGATGGGCGCTCAGCAGCGGGGCGACCACGGGGGTCAACTGCGTGCAACCGCCCGGAATGCGCTCCGGCCGGCTGTTCCGAACCGCGCGGGGCGTTTTCTCCGTTCATTTCCGGGCGTTGGTCTCCTTTCCCCGGTGTCCACCTGCACTGGGCCGCCCACTCCGCCGGCGCGGGGACGCGCTTCGGGGTCGCGTGGACGTGCGCGCTGCTGTCCTCGCGCATCGCCGCGCTCCCGCCCGCCCCGAGGCTGCGCGGCCACGTCCTTCCGCGTGTTACCGGCTGTGGCGCGGTCGCTGCCCGAGAGCCCGCCCTACGCGGCAGCGCGCTCCCACGGACCCCACGGACCCAGGCGACAGGGGCCCCGGGGGTGCCCGCGGGCGCGGGGTCGGGCGGACGCAGCGCCACCCACTGAGCTGCGCCGACGCCTCTCTCCGGGGAGACTGAGGCACGGAGAGCGCGGGCCCCTAGGACGCGAGCTCGGGACGTCCCCGCAGCCCCGCCGACTCGGCCGAACACCGGCGGGCGCGGTCCTCGAACTGCAAAGCGCAGAAACTTTGGCGACGGCGACGCACGGGCCCTTTTGTCGGATCCCAGACATGGAACCGTCTCCGTGTTCCGCGGCCAGTTCTGGCGTTGGGTCCTGTCACCTCTATTTACTGAGTCCATTGAGAGCCGAACCGAGCCCCGGAGCCGCGCTGCCCCGGGAGTCGCAGGTGGAGAGAGACGCGGACGCGGACAGAGGCGACCACGGGCTGGGGGCGAGGTGCCGCCTGTGCGCAGGCGGAAGCGAAGCAGAATGCGGGGACACGAGAGGCCGGGCCAGCGCCCCCGCGGGAGGGGGAGGGGCTCAGGCATCCCCGCGGGAGGGGGAGGGGCCAGGCCAGTGTCCCCGTGGGAGGGGGAGGGGCTCAGGCGTCCCTGCGGGAGGGGGAGGGGCTCAGGCGTCCCCGCGGGAGGGGGCGGGTCCCGGCCGGGCTGCCCCGTGCTGGGGGCACCTGTGCAGAGGTGTGGGGTCGAGTGGTCGGGGGCAAAGCAGCAGGCGCAGCGCCGGGGTGAGGGGCCCGTGGGCTATAATGTTACGCAGTATCCACGGGAATTAAACGCAGGCGTGTTAGAGTTCACCCATTGACATGGCGGTAGCCACGGTTGGCCGGGGCTGCGTGTGGCCGGCACGCGGACGTGCGCTCGGAGCCGCGCTCTGTCGCAGCGGTGCCCGGGGGTTCGCGCAGGCACTCGGGGACCACGTGGCACTGGCTGGAGGCTCAGCAGCGCGGGCGGAGCTGGTGCGCAGGTCCCAGCCTCCCCACCCCCGGGGGTCGCTGGCTGCGGCGGGGCCCTTCCTGGGCGTGCTGGGCACCTCTCCTGTCCTGCGGCCGCTCTCCTGTCCTGCGGCCTCTCTCCTGTCCTGGGGCCGCTCTCCTGTCCTGCGGCCCCTCTCCTGTCCTGGGGGAGACTTGCGGCTGTGCAGCACAGCCCCTCCGGCCGGAGAGGCAGGAGACCCTCCCCGAGGGGGTCGCAAGCAGGCATGGAAACTGTGACAGAGGGAGTTCCCTGATGGTGTAGTGGCTTAAGGCTTCAGCATTGGCGCTGTCAGTGCTGCGGCCTGGGTTCGATTCCCAGTCAGGGAGCTACCCACATACCAAAAAGAAAAAAAAAAAAAAAAAAAAAAAAAAAAAAAAAAAAAAAAAAAAAAAAAAAAAAAAAAGAAACTGTGACAGACACGTGAGGACGATGATGGGCTCACTGATTTTAAACGATGTCCATTTTATAGGCCAAGACGGGGTGTAAAGAGTTCCATTGCGCTCAGACAAACCGAAGGAAAAGCCACAGGTTTCTCAAGGGACCCAAGTTGCACAGTCACTTAGAACGTAGAAACTGCGTTTACAAAGTGTTTATTCATTAGGGAATCTAAATTAATAGAATGTGAATGAATGAAGTTTCCTTTATTCGGAGTTTTTAGGACCGGTCTCCTTGATGACATTTTAGGCATCTGGCTTGTCTAAATCTGGGGACTTAATAAGATGAGGCAGTTGTATCCCCACCTGCACAGAACAGCCAATAGACTGAGGCAGACTGAACCATGCCAGCCAAGGACATCTCTCCCTCCCTCCCTCTGTCTGTCCCTGTCACTCACACACAGTGAGTGCCCAGCAGAGCTACCATTACTGTCCCTACTGCAAATCAGGGATGGTGGCGTCCATGAACCTTCCGGGCCTTCCGTGCTTTCAATCCTTCAGATCAACGCGGCCTCCGTATACGGAATGCACTTGTGACGTGCAGCCATGGCCTTGGGTTCAGAACCTCAGAGGAGCCCGAGGATCGCATGGGACGCCACCAAGCGCCCGGACGCGATGGCTGCACGGCGGCTCTGAGCTCCTCCCTCCCACACACCTGTCTGTGGAGGGTGGACGAAGGGCACGTGCTATCTCCCTGGGTTCCGGAAGTCCAGTGCCCAGGACAAGGATGTGCCGGAAGACACCTCCTCCCCGGGCTTTATTCCAACCTTTGATAAGCCGGCGCTTGGAATAAAAACTAAACGAAGACGACACAGCGAATCGGCCGGTAACTCCTCCCAGGGGGCCGTGAAAACAAACGGAAGAAATGCGTGACAGACCTTGGGCCGCCATCTTTCGTTTCCCATTATGACACGAGCAAGGTCTTCCCCGGATTCCATGCGCGTTGCCTGCCTCTGGAGTGTACGTGACGTGACGTTCTCCGCAGGCTTTCTGGTTTGTACGGACGTGTCTGACAATTCCCGAAACGTGAGCTACGCAGAAACAGTTTGCATTTTTGTCCCAGACTGACACCTACACGTGTCTCCTTGGCGCCACACACGGCAGCGTGACCCGCACGCTGAGCTTCCTGAAATGGCGCCTTCGCGGGTGTCATTTTTCATGGTTAAAAAGTGAGGGTGCTCTTTCCCAGCCGTGCGCACGGCCCCTCTGAGCTGGGACCCCGCGGGCGGAACACCCCCCCTGGTCTCCACGTTGCTCCCGGCCGCCTCGGCGTTTCCGCTGACCGCAGGGGGCGGCTGGGGGCTCGCTCTGGTGGTCACAGTCGCCTTCTCTTCAGTCCGTTTCTCAGAGACTCCCCGCTGAGAGCGCAGGAGGGTACGTGGCCCATCGATAGGGGACCGACGTCCCAGAGGGGCTTTGGGGGGGCTGGGGGGCCCAGAGGCCAGAGCGCAGGTGCTCATTGTCTTCGTAATTCCAGGCCACCTCTGGCCAACTGTCACGCCGCGTTAACGACGTGGGGCCTAGGGCGCCATCACCCTGTTTGAGAGGAGAAGGACGCCCTGGGATGGCGCGACTTCTAAAGGAGCTTCGTTTCCGTGAGGACGGATTTAGACGGGGCCGGTCTCGTCCCAAGTCTGTCCCAGAGGTGAGCTGCTGCCCAGAAGAACTGGCCGGCGAGGAGCCCGGCTCCCGTGCCGTCATTCGGCGGTGAGGGCAGTGACGACCGGCGGTGGGAGGGCGTCGTGGCCCCTGCCTGACAGAGGCCGCCCCACGGACGCCACGGCGCATTCAACCCCGCTTCCAGTCTGTCCGCCTCGCCCAGAGCAAGCCCGTCCCCACAGTCGAAAAGGTTCTGCCCGTGATCGTTCAGCTCTCCCCTGACACCCCCCAGTTCCTCCCGTCCACATGGGGGTCACACGCTGAGGGAGGGACACCTCCGCACGTCACCTAACGCCACGCCGTGGCCAAGTGGACTGTCCTTCCGGTGCACTGCCCGAGATGGTCCTGGGCGTCGCTGAGGAGCACAGAGAGGGCATGTGCGATGCGCGTGTTCACACACGTGTTTCAGAAAGGGAACCTCTGGGACACGGTGTGGGCCTGCGGGCACGCAGACGCCACGTGCTCATGTGTCCGTCCTGGTACACGCACGCGGGGGTGTGGACGGGGCCTCTCCGTGGGCTCCGGTGTGAAAACAGACAATACCTGGCGAAGCGTTCAGTAACCGTCTCCTCTGTGTGTCTCCAACCCACAGGATAACAACAAGGTGTTTGCCGCAGCGCGCACCAGCCTGCTGTTGGCTTAGAGAAACGTGGCCCCTGAGTGAGAGCAAGTGGCCCTGCGGGACAACGTAATACACGCAGACCTGGAGCATCACGGCGTGCTTTGCAGATGCCACGTGTCGGGCAGAGACCAGCGGTGATACGCCAACCGGACGCGAAACACCGTTGAGATTCAGTGACTGTGAACCTGTCGTCGTCTGACCGGACGGTGAGACTCTTCCCCGTTGTCCAAATGAGCAGGAAGTGAGAGGAAGGACACCTTCACGAGCTGCAGCGGGAGGAAAACTGTCACGTATCTGCCACTTGCTGAAAATGACCTCATTGCTCTGAGCCTCAGTGTCCACTGAGTAAAACGAGAGTGAGGCAGCTCCTCCCTGCCCTGCACAGTCGCCGCGAAGGTCATTACGGAACCCACGGAAACGGCCTCGTTCGCACTGTTCTGTCCACGTGCGGGTGCCGTGCTGCAGGATCCGTGGAAGTAAACGGAATTCCCCCTTTAGAAACACGGTCCTTCTCTGCTCGAACGAACCTCTCGGTAAAGCCGAGACGGGAGACGCTGCTCGGGCGACCGGCTAGTGGCAGCCTGTCGGTGCCACGCGCAGACCGTATCTGTGCGTCGGTGACGTCGGCTCAGTGGGGCCCACGTGGCTGCACCGTGACGCCCTGGTCGCTTCATGCCACGTCACCGGCTGCCACTGGGGGACGTGCACACGTGAGCCGCCTGTCCAGCTGTCCTGGGGTCTCCTCTCGTGGTCACGACCCCTTTGCTTCCCTGTTAATGTCAGGTTGCTACCTGCGCTCCTGTTGGCCGAGGCAACGGCGTGACCCACCTTGGCGAGGACCTGCCGATGGCCCGGGCTGTGAAGCCGCCGTGGAGGGCGCACCCCGTGGCCGTTACCGTGGGATCTAAACGGCTCCCTGGGGACCGAGGACTCCGGAGGGCTGTCAGGTGTCACACCCCTGTGCCCGGGGCACTGGGCCAATCGGGTGTGCTGTCCCACGGCAGCAGCGTGTGCCCAGGGACCCCGGCGTCCTGCCGTGGCTGAGCCTTCTCCAGGGGATCGTCGATGGCTCTAGAAGGTGCTTAGCTGGGGGTCAGCAACTGATGACGTATCTCCTGTGGGCGCTTGCTTCAGGGGCCTGCTGTCGGCGACGCGCGGGTTCGCAGCCACCTTGGCTGAGCACACAGCGCGCCAGGCAGGGGTCTCAGGATGAGCGGAAACGGCACGGCTGTCCGTCCCGGTGGCACCACGCCCCCGTCACCACGCCCCCTCACTCCAGTTTCCACACCCGTCATCGGGTCTGACCTGTCCTCCCGCTTTTAAAAGCAGTTACGCTCGAAGGCAGAACAACACAAAGCCCTGGGCAGCCACATTCTAAAGCCATTTCAAGGACGCTCCGAGATTGTCACACTACGTCACCTTGTACCTTTGAAAGTCGGCTCGTGAAAATGGGACGCTACGGAAACAAAAATGGAAAGCTGAGCGCCAGGAAATGGAGAGCACGCCCTAAAATCTGGCTGAGGCCCGTGGCGAAGTGACGCCCGAGGACAACCCTGTCCTGCCCTGACCCACCGCACAGGCCAGCCACAAGGCCCGCACGAGCGCCTCCGCCTCCCAGACTGTGCGAGAGCGGCGCTTGGTGCATGTTTGCAGGAAGCCCTGGTCACCTCGTGACTTCGTCCCAGCACACGCGTTTGCTGCAGTGTCTAGAAATAAGTTACGAAATTAGCCTGTCCTCCAGCTTCCCACGGATTTTATCGTGGGGGGCGGGGGGCTCCTGTCTCTAATTCTTAGACTGAAATTCCCCATCGTCTCAGGAGGGACCCCGGGGCCTCGCGCCCGCGGTGTGGTGGCCGTGCCCGTGTGTCCTCCGACGTCTAATGAGGCTGCCTGCACCCCAGGCTCTGTCTCATCGCAACAAGACGACTGACCCGGGGAGACTGACGTTTACTTCGTGACGTTCACGTGCGTACACCCGCACCGCCAGACACGTGTGCTCACCACGTGAACGCAGGCGGGAACTGCCTTCACCAGGACCCCAAGCCACTGGGACAGTCGAGACTACTTCACGCGACTCGGCGTTGCTGGCACGGCTGCTGTGGCTTCTGACGGAAGAGGATTCAGTGCTGCCCGCCCCTGCCCCTGACCCGAGGGGCCTGGCCACTCCGGCCCACACCGCCGTCCCGGAACTCTCTTCCTGACGCCGCGAGCCCGAGGGCAAAGCGCACGAAGGACGCGTGTCCTTCCCTTCGAAACGGGCTCTGGCGTTCCTCTGAGGCAGACGCCCGCTTTCTAGGAAAGAGATGGCCTTGGTGCAAGGATTGGCCTTGCGGTCACGTCGCTGAGTCTGACCCTAGCAGGAGACTGGACAGAAGAGCACGCCCAGCGCCCGTGCAGCGTGCCGACTCACGTGGCCCACGCACGGTGCTGCACGCCTCAGGTCGCACACGCGCTTCTCGAGCGCGGACGCAGGCGGCAGGGTGACCGACGCCATCCCAGCAGCTCTCCTCATCCGACCCGCGCCCATCGCTGCCGTAAAGCTCCGCGAGCCACAGACCAAGCTCCTGCACGGCGGCCCACAGCGCCCCCTCCTGCTGGGGGGCACGCGGCTGAGCCCCCACCCCACTCCCCCCGGCGGCGCTCTGCCTGATGACGTCCTGCCGGGTGAGGTGCCTGAGGACACGCGCAGGGGACAACCAGGGATGTTACCTTCCTGGGTAAAGGCGGCCGGCCAGCCCGGTGTGCACGCCGTGAGGACCCGCCTGAGCCTCAGCCCCACTGTGCTACAACCTCGTCTCCAACACAAGGTGACGGAGGGGACTCTTCCACACGGCAGCTAGGGACGGGGACCGCGGTTGCGCCCGGCAGAGGCCCGGCAGGCGGACCGTGCCACCTCCTCTGCGCGTCACCAGGAGCCTGGTGACGCCGGGCCGCGGGGCCGTCGGCCGGTGTGCCAACGCCGTGATTACCGTTCTCGTCCTCGTCCTCGTCCTCGTCCTCGTCCTCCACGTCCTCGTCCTCGTCCTCGTCCTCCTCCTCCCGGTCGCCCTCCTCCTCGTCCTCGTCGTCCTCGTCGCGCTGCTCCTCGTCATCCTCGGAGTCCTCGTCCTCCTCGTCCATGTCCTCGTCGCTCTCGTAGCACTCGTCCACCGAGGAGCTGTCGGCCTTCACGGCGAACGCCTTCCGCTTGGGGGCGGGCTCCTGCGGCTGCTTGTCCTGTGTCTTCCGCTTCTTAGCCAGGGGGCAGCCGTACACACTGCGGAGAGAGGGGGAGAGGCCGCCTCAGCGCCTGGGCGGAGCGGGCGGCAGGGCGGTGACCAGAGGTCGGGGTGGCCCGGGCCCCGTCGCGGCCGTGCCGGGAGGACCCACCACTTCCCCCACGCGTGCCCACCCGGCCCCGGAGGGGACGTGACAGAGGACAGCTCGCCCCCCGTGACCAACGTGCCACATACTAATGACGGTGGCGAGTCCCAGGGGAGGCGCTCGTGTGGGGCCGTGCCGGGGACACACAGGTTCAGTGATGTACCTTCTAGAAGGAGAACGCGCCTGCGCACGCCCTGTTGCTTACATCCATTCGGGGGAGATGCAAAAACGAGCTGGGAAGGAGCTTGCTTAGACTTGGGTTTGTACGTGCTGTAGACACAGTGACACGTGCAGGCGCAGAACAGCCACCTGCTGAGGACAGCGGCTGCGCCCTTTAACCCTCGCGGCCGCCCCACCCCCAGCAGCACAGCAGATGAGCTCAGCCCTGCTGGCCGTCGTCACCGAGTCAGGGGCCCGCTCTCGGGCAGGCCCCTTACAGCCTGACCTTGAGCAAAGCTGCGCTGCTCGTGACACGCGCCTTCCCGGAAATTCCACGCACGTGCTGCAGGAGCACAACCGCCCTGGGCAAATACTCCAGTCGCCAACGCGAGATGCGCGATGGCCACGACGCACGGGACAGCTTGGTAGGGGGCTCCTGCAGCCCCCGTGCTTCGTGTGCACCTGGCCGTGGTGACAGAGGCGCTCCGGCCCGGCCCCGCCACTGCGCGGTGACTGGGAGCCTCCTCCAGGCTGGACCCGGTCACTTGTGGCCGGACAGAGGACTTAGACGGGTCGGCAATACTGCGTTAGCGCCGTTTGTCGCTGTTCAGCATGTCGCACGCCGTGGACACTTCATCAGCAGTCGGTGAGTGAATGGATGGAGAGTGAGAAATGCTCTGACGGAAACACCCGAGGGCACTGCGTCCCTAAGGGGGCAGCCAGTCAGGGAAGCGGGGCGCCTCTGGAAGGGGCGGAGCCCTGAGAGGGGCGGTACCCCCAAAGGGGCGGAGCCCTAGGGAGGGGAGGAGCCCTGGGGAGGGGAGGAGCCCTGAGAGGGGTGGAGCCCTGTGGGCGGTACTCTCAGAAGGGATGGAGCCAGGGAGGGCGGAGCTCTGTGTAGGGGAGGAGCCCTGAGAGGGGCAGAGCCCTGGGGGTGGTACTCTCGGAAGGGCGGAGCCAGGGAGGGCGGAGTCCGGGAGAGGGGAGGAGCCCTGAGAGGGCGGAGCCCTGGGGGCGGTACATGGAAGGGGCGGAGCCAGGGAAGGGGCCCAGGAAGAGGTTCCCTGGGTAAGGGAGGAGCCCTGGGAGAACTGGAGACCTGGAAAGGGTGGAGCCTTGAGGGAGATGCACATGGTGTCTGGGACCCCTACGTGCTCCAATACATTTCAAGCAAAACAGAGTTTGTGGAGAGGAGGATGGAGAAAGGGCATGACGGGTGCAGAGAGCTGAGAGGGTGCGCAGGCGGGTGGGCAGAGGCCCGGGAAGGGCCGGCATTGCTGAGACAGGCAGGGTCAGGCGGCCAGTGCCCCCATCGTGGGACAGGCAGGGTCGGGCGGCCAGTGCCCCCATCGTGGGACAGGCAGGGTCGGGCGGCCAGTGCCCCCATCGTGGGACAGGCAGGGTCGGGCGGCCAGTGCCCCCATCGTGGGACAGGCAGGGTCGGGCGGCCAGTGCCCCCATCGTGGGACAGGCAGGGTCGGGCGGCCAGTGCCCCCATCGTGGGACCAGGCAGGGTCGGGCGGCCAGTGCCCCCATCGTGGGACCCGAGCCCTTTGTGCGGGGGATCATCTGCGTTCTTCCACGCACTCGCTGGTGCGGTCACGTCTGCACGTAGGCACAGCGTGGCGAGGTGTGACAGGAGGCAGGTTAGCGGGGGGGCGGGGGCAGATGCCAGGGAGAGGGCGAACGCAGGCAGTGCCATTGTCCGGGGACACGCTCAGGAGGTTGACTGGTCTCTGCCTTTTAAAAGTTGATTGTCTCCCAACAATGTAACCATCAAAACAAGTGTAAAACTGCAGCCGGAATGCGTGAGAACACGGTCTGCCCGGTACGTCCAACACGAAGTCAGCAGGACGCTGAGGTTCCTTTTATGAGACGTTGCATATGCTGCACCCCCGACCACCGCCAGGTCCACACTGCACCCCCGACCACCGCCAGGTCCACGCTGCACCCCCGACCACCGCCAGGTCCACGCTGCACCCCCGACCACCGCCAGGTCCACGCTGCACCCCCGACCACCGCCAGGTCCACGCTGCACCCCCGACCACCGCCAGGTCCACGCTGCACCCCCGACCACCGCCAGGTCCACGCTGCACCCCCGACCACCGCCAGGTCCACGCTGCACCCCTGACCACCGCCAGGTCCACGCTGCAGCCCCCATCCCCTCGCTGCTCACGGTGCTCACTGTGGGGAAGCAGTGCACGTAGCAGCAAGCATTCTCGCCCCGCGTGGTCCGCCCGTGACTGTGTGTCATCGTGACCATGGCTCCGTCCCCCCATTTGTTCCCTCTCTTCTTGAGTTATGACTTGTCTATTCTTCATCTACCGGCTCTCGCGGGAAGGGGACCCCAGGTTTCACCCCCCCAGACGCACCGCGTTGCTAGGAAGTGAACGCGACCCACTGACGCTCGCTCGGCCGGCACGTCACTCAAAGGCCCGGCCCCCTCGGTGTGGCTGCGGGGAAACGCCCTGGATGGTGCAGGCCCCGCACCAGGTGGGGTTTGTGTCACACGCACTTAGCTGCCCCAAACGTACGACGGCTCAGACCTTTCACGGCGGTGCTGCGAACCAGTTCGGATCGTCCCTTCTCTATCTGGTCCCCTGTCACGGACTGCAGGCTCCTTTACCTGTTCAGGTGATGAGCTAAAGCCCACAGGACCGACCCCAGTCCGTGTCAGGCTGCCTGTGGCTCCAGGACCTGCTGGTCCGCGAGACCCGGGGGCTTGGAATGTGTCCTGGGAAGGTGCCGGGGAGCCGGCATTTGGGGAGGCGGGTCCCCCTACCCGCACGTCCTGTGACCGCCACCTGCTGGTGACGTGGCCGTGAGCGGGAAGGAGGCAGTTTGCCCTTGGAGAGCGTGGGGTCAGCCTCTCCTCCCGGGCAGGCGCTGCCTCAGGCACGTCCTGGTTCGGTCCGCCCGTGTCTACAAACTCCTGCAGGAACTCCCCAAACGACGAGGAAACCCCCGATTCGGAATGCTCCCAGGCTCACAACAGTCCATGTGGGACACGCGGCTGAATCTCGGGGTAACAGTGAGGGCCCTCCCCCACCCTCCCCCTTGGGGGGGCCGGGTCCCTCGTCCTGCTGGACGCCGCGTCCTGTCTCCGTGGCTGTGTCTCCGCCCACTGTCCTGAGCACTGGGCGGGCTGCGTGCAGGGAAATTTCTGGAATGCTCCTTGCACGTCCTTACGGCTCACTCTGTGCCGGAATTCCTGTGACTTGGACGCTGTGCTTCCTGGGGAGGCCCCGTCTGTCTCCAGCTGCCCCCACAGCTTTGGCTTCCTAACTGGGGGGCTTCCGCGCATCTCTCTCTCTCTTGTCTTGGGTGTCAATTGCTTGCTTTCATTTTTCTAAATTTCCTAGCGTTCCTAATTGTTTTCTCAATAAACCATCTTGTTTCTTTAGAGTGTTACACGCGTTTTGAAAATGTCTTTCTCTACATAACCTCTGTTTTGCGCAAGCCATCTTTCCGTGCTGTGTTGTTCTTATCTTCGAGGCGTCCCCCATGCCTCGTGGTTGGCTGTCACTCGCGCTCAGGGTGGGCTGTGCTGTGAGCTTCGGGGACAGCGTCCTGACAGGCCGAGTGTCTTTCCTCTTAGTTAGGTCTGATCCCCCAGGGAAGGCTCCTTCAAGCTCCCAGTGTGGGTGGGGCCAATGCTGGCAGACGGGATGCCTGGAGTCCATGTGGGGGAGCCCAGGGTCCCAAACTTCAGGCCCAGACACCCACCCAGCCCTCCTGTGGGGCCTCAGCTGGCCGGTGACCAGGACGCCCTCGTTCTCTCCGGACGACAATGCACTAAGCCTGCTGCTTCTCGAGAGCGAGCTCGTCTGGCCCACAGAGCAGAGCTGTAGGTGGGGCGGCTGCTGCAGACCTGCTGTCACCAACTCTTTCAGGAGAACCTGGAGTCCCCATTCTAGAGCTTTCGAGGTCCCTCTTACAGCTCTCAGTGTCGCTTGAGGTTCGGCTTCTGTCGAGCGGCCGTTTGGGAGCGGGAGGCGGAGAACTGAGAGCTGTTGTCGTATCACCCTCCCACCGGGTTGTTCGCACAGCGATGTCAACGTGCGTGCACGGAGGCAAGATTGCCAGAAACTTGTCGGATTTGGGGGATGACGACAGCTCTGACGGCCATTCCAGAAAACGAGTTCCCAAACTGCCCTGAAGGGTGGACGAGGCATTCGTGTTAGTACACGAGGCTTCCCAAGGGGCACCTTCGAAGGTGACCGCAGTGACACTCAGCAGGGAGGTGTGCAGCAGTCTTTCTAGGATGAGTTTGCAAAAATTCCTTGTCCAATCTCATATATTCAGGTACTTTGTATTATAAAGGAATTTTAACATTTATTTTTTAACATATTAGGGTATAAGAAATTTTATGTAAAAAAATTACAAAAAAGAAGAACAGATACAAGGTATAAGTAATTTTATGTATAAAACTTTTTTATATTAAAAAACCCAATTGTCCTATTCCAGGGTATTATTTTGCATGTGGATTCCTTATTGATTTCTAGAGCTGCACTTTTATCTCATCAGCATAAATAAAAGAATAAAAACCATGGAATTAGCACTACCCATATATAATGCGCACCCTTATTTTTCCCTCACAAATTGGGGCCAAAAAGTGTGCATTATACATGGCAAAACACAGTACTTTCAACTTTATCCTTCTGGAGATTTATAAGTTGACAACAACCCTCTTGGTCAGGTCACATTGAACACTGACACAGCAGCACAGACTATTGGGTCCATATTTAGTCCAGATGAAGACATTCAGTGCTTGAGGCAGCAACTGAGACATCATCATTAGCAAGTGATTCTCCCAGTCGGTACTGCCGCAGGCCCTTGGTTCTGGGGCAGCTCTCACTACGGTGGCCACACTCAATACTGTAGTGATTCTCAACGCTGTAGGCACAATGCCGCAGTCACATGCACCACTGTAGCAACATTTACTATAATGCTGAGGTAACACTTAATACTGTCACCACACTTAATCCTGTAGCAAAACTCAATACTCTAGCAACACTGAGTCCTGTAGCAATATACAGCACTATGGCTACACCTACTGTTGCAGTAATACTTAATACTGGCACCACACAATGCTGTAGTAATACTTAGGGCTGTAGGGACACTTGGGACTGTAGCAATACTCAATTCTGCAGCTACACTTAATATTGGAGCAAAATGTAATACTGTCACTACACTTAATACCACAGCAATACTCCGCACTGTCACCACACTTAACGCTGCAGTAATACTCGATACTGTGGCAATAGGATTCAGTCCTGACGTTACACCAGTGCTGCCTTGAATTATCAGCATTAAGAGTGACAGGAAGAACTGAGAAGCAAACTGTATAAAAATGAATGATTCTACCAATTACGTCTTTGCCCGCGGGGCAAATGTATAGGAAGGCACATAAAACAAAACGCTAAAATCTTCCTCCTCTTCCTCAAATACATACTAGGTTCCTCCTCTTCAGGTGCCCTAGGACAGAGGACTTGGGCTTTATATCGTTGGTACGAAATTACTCAATTGGGAAATATTTAAAATTCTGGTCGTGGAAGGATTGAGATGTTTACGCATTTAGCTTGGGGACGGAAAAGAGTGTTCTAGCTCACACAGGCTCCCACGTAAATACATGACAGACACACGACATATAACACAGCCCCAGACCTGCAGAGGCAGCAAACGTGCCTTTTATGGAAACCAAAGCTTCCGGAAAATGCGTCGTCTAACGCTAAGTTGGCGCAAGCGCGACGTAGGAGCTCCCACTGCACACGGATTTCCCAACCGCTCCGTGCTCGGGCGCCAGGCTGCGCACGATGCACCTGCACTCGAGCCTCATCACTGTTAGGAGCACTAGGAACGATCTTCTCCGGAAGGTCTCCTCGTCTCTGTGGCGACGGCTCGTTACAGGCTGCCGTGCCTGCGCCTCTGCATTGAGCGCAACCTTGCAACCCATTCCAGGTGCTTCCGGTGTCCGCCCAGTGCTTGGACAGTCGCTCAGCTGGACACAGCTATTTTCATCCCAGTGATGTGCTTCCCCCAAAGCGTGGGAGATGCTTGTGCTCAGAGAGCGCGTAAGGGTTGGTCGTGCCACTGCCCCGGTCGAAGATGCACCGCGTGTGCCAATGCAGCTCGGGTGTGCGCTCGACGGAGCTTAACGTCACTGCGCTGTCTGCACCGCCTCCACAGTGACCACGTGAGGCGCGACGCTGCGGGTTTCCGAGGAGGCGGAGCAGAGCCCGCGGCAGGGCCACCCGCCACGCTCCTGCCCCCCCGGGGTCTCCGGCTGTCAGCCTCGGTGTCCACCTGTCTGCAGCCTGTTTGTGTTGGTGACTGGGAAGTGCCCGCGGGGGACACGCCCCGTGTGGCTGTGACTGGGCTGTGGCCTCCAGAGTTTGCCATCAGCAGGGAAAGTGGCCGTCGTGGCGGGAGTGGGGCCCAGACAAGCTGTCCCTGGGGGTGCTGGCTGGGTGTGAGGTGGCGGTGAGGGTGTGAGTGCGAGTTTGCCGGCTGCGCCCCTCCTCACCCCGCTTCCGGGATGTGCCGTGTCTGACGTGCACGGTTTTTGCCCAAATTTGTGATGGAAAAAGAAGGGTGCGCATCATACACGGGTGGCACTGACTCTGCATCTAGATAAATGTCTTTAATTCTTTCATTTATGCCGATGGGTTAGAAGTGTAACTGCAGAAATCAGGGACGAAGTCCGTGTGCACAATTATACTCTGGAGTATGGTCGTGGCTTTTTATATTAAAACAACTTATGCACAAGATTTCTCGTACCATAATGCGTTAAAAAATGTTAAAATTCCTTTATAATACAAAAATCAAGCACCTAAATATAAGCCAAAAATATTTGAATTAAATAATTACAACAAAAGACTTTTCCCCTGACCGTTTGGGCCGACGACGTGGGTGGCATCTTGCCCGGGAGTGTGGTCCACACGCAGACCCGGCAGGGCCTCCCCGTGACCCCCACTCCCGCGGGAGCTGCAGGCCGGCGCCCACCGAGGCCCTGGGGTGCTGGGGCGGGGGCTCCAAGCACTTCCCGCGGGGACCCCAGCGGCGCGGCCTGGCACGCCCACCGAGCGTCCCTGTACTGCAGCTCCCAGCACGGCCCCACTGTCACCCGTGGGAAGGGGACAGGCTGCTGCAGGGCCGACCACGGGGCTGCACACAGTCCCTGGGCCCTGCCAACTGCGGGACCCGAAAGCCACTCCGTCTGTCCCCACGCCGAGGGCGCGCAGCAGACGCGTCCCCTCTCGTCTGTGGGAGTCCGTGGGAACTGCCCAGCCGCCCCCCACTCACCGGCCGGGGCCCCTTCGCTCACTGAGGTCTCGGCTCCTCGCCCGCAGGAGGACGGCTGCTCAGACGCGCGGGGGTCCCCGCAGGGCCAGGGGCTCTGGGCCAGCGTCTCAGCATGTGGACAGGCCCATGGCGGGGAGCGGGCAGCGGCCACGTTGCCATGCGACATGCCCTGCCCTGGCTTGGTGGCCGTGGTGGCCGACCGCTCGGGCTCTGCCCCGCTGCACACGCTCGTGTGCGTGCTCGGAACCGGGGCTGGGGGCGGCGGGTCAGGTGCCCGGAGGGTCCCCACTGGCTCGAGCAAAACATCAGGCTGGTGGGGAGGGAGCTAGGGGCGCGCTCACCCCAACACAAAGGGCGGAGATTCTGAACCATGACTTCTTCCGGAATTTTCTAGCAGCAGCATTGCTGCAAGACCCTTTACCAAACTGGCCCACTTCCACGGGCGTTTCTCTTACGAATTTATTTTCAGTCCTTATTTAAGGAAACGAGCGTTTGTCACCTTTCCTCTGAAGTCACCTCTGAGCCCCTTCGCAGGTGCCTTTCGGCTTCTCTGGCTAAGAAATCCGCCCGGGCGGGGGGAGAAGCAGCTAGAATTCTGCAAAGCAAACTGCTGACCTTTGCAGACTGACTCAAACCCCCGGGAACCCAGGGTCTTCCAACCCCTCCTGCCCGCTGGAGGCCGTGAGTCCCCTGGCGGCCCCCAGAGGGCCCAGGCGGGGGACACGGACGAGATGGGGGTGACTCCCAGGCCCCCGCCCCAATCCCCTGTCCCCCCCCCCCGCCATTTATTAGGAATCAATTTGGTTAATTTAATAAGAAGCTTCTCTGCCGGAAACCACGCTGGCCTCGGGGCAAGTTCGCGCATTAGTCACTCACAGCTTCGGGCGCCCGACTGTGACAATCTGATAGGGACAGTGGCTCACTGGGTGGGAGACGCCGCGCCTAGGGACTGAAGGCAGATGGAAGCAAGTGACACCGGGGTGCGGGGGCTACGGTGACTGCCACAGTCCAAGGGGCCCCGCTCTGTAAGTGACACAATGCCTCGCCCACTGCTGTCATCGCTGCATGGGACATGAAGGCCACAAAGGGGCCCAGAGGGGAGGGAGGAGGAGCCAAGGCGTCGCCACGCCCCCAGCCTGCCGGGACCTCCCCACGGCCACTGCCCGCACGATACGTGTGCCCCGTGTTCTGCAGGCCCGACACAGCCACCACCCCCAGTGGGGACGCAGGACACTCCTGCTACATCGGACGCCCTGTGTCCTCTGCGCGGCCCCCGTCTGCACCCACGCCCTGTGCCCGGCCTCAGGGCGGGGTCGGGGCCCAGTGCCACGTAGCCGCCAATGTGCCTGTGGACGCAGACTCAGGCCTCCGTGGGGCGGCTCCAGGATGGACGGTGGGGGGGCTGTCCCCGCCCCCTGAGCCCCCACATCCCACCTGTGAGGGCAGGTGCGGCCCTCACCCACCCCGTGGGCCCCGCATGGGAAGGTCGGGTCACGGGCTGCGCGGCCCAGCCTGTCCCGCCCCCGTCGGCCGGCTCTCCCGGCTCCACGCCGAGACGCTCACGTGAGCGCAGGCCCGTCGGGTTGGCTGAGGGCCCCCAGGCGACCTGAGCCCGTCGGAGGGTCCGGCCGCACCCTCCCCGAGCACTTCTTCCGAGACCCCTCTCCTCGGAGACCCCAGCCCTCGTGGTGGAGCTTGTCTGGTGACATCAGGAGCCCGGCTCTGCCGACAGTGACCCCTTAAAGTTGCACAGGTGGGGTCAGGGCTCCCCTGAGCCAGGAAGGGGAAGGAGCATGCGTCTCGGGGGTCCGGTCAGTCCGGAGAGGCTGCGGGTGGCTCAGGGGCCAGCAGTCCCCTGTGCATCCACTGGGTTTCGCACAGTCCCCAGGCACGTCCGCACCTCCTCAGCCAAGCGACCCTGTGCTTTGGCCCCCGCGTGCTGCTGGCCACTGGGCTCCATCAGGCCGAGGCTGCAGGGCGCAACGGCCAGGAGACCACAACTCCTGCTCTCAGACGGCGCCGGGGCCCAGGGCACGTGCATTGTTGGGGTCTGGCTGGGGGCTCTGAGCAGCCCAGAGCCCCCGGACTCCCCCCCCACAGCCTGTGGTGCCTCTGGGGGACCCCACGGGGCAGGGCCGGGCCAGGAGAAACTGCCCACCGCCCCGCCCCCGTCCCCGCCCAAGTCCGCTGCCCGTCCTTCCCCAGACAGATGGCCACCGCAGGGCTCGCAGGAGTCCCCTGACCGTCAGTTTCAGGTGTGCACCGTGTGCACAGGCGGCAACGGGAGGGGACACTGTCCCCATCTAGCAGCCAGGGCCGCCGGAGGCCTCAGGAGTGGCAGCGCCGTGGGGGTCGCGTCCTGGCTCGTCACGGGCTGGGCTGCAGGCCGTCCGCATGGCGGTCCTGCTCCGAGGCTGCCCATCTCCAGCTGGTCCTTCACGCGTGCCGGGGCCACACGCAGACCGTGACCAGGAGGCGGGACGGGACGGTCTGTGAGGTCGCCTTGGCCGCGGTGGTCCTTGCGGGGAGGCGCCGGGTCTCAGGTGCGCAGGTGTTTCCAGGGGGCAATCAGGCGCCCGCCCTGTACGACACCTGGGGACCGTCAGAGCCCAGGAAGCTGTCTTTCTAGAAGGTTTCCGGGGGGTGCTGACACTCCAGCTCAGGGGACCCCGCCGGAGAGCGCTGGCCCCCGGGGAAGCGCCCCGGCCTGCAGCCCCAGGCGCGGCCTGACGTCACGCGGGCGGTCCCGGCGGCCGGGCCCCGCGGGCGGCCGTGCTGGCTGCTCAGAAGGTTCCGCGTCGCCCTCGCAGCAACGCCTCCCTGCGCCTCCCCGCCGGTGCGGGCGGGGGCGTGTGCTGGGCCGGGGCGTCCGCCCGATTCGGGGTCCAATACTGGAAGCGCCGTCTCCTCTTCAGACCCGTCGGAGGAGGAGGAACGGGGCTTCCCAGTCAGCATCGCAGGGGGCGCGCCGACCCCTCCTCCGCCTCAGGGTGAGCGGGAACGGCCGGGACGGCGCGGATGTCCTCACGGGCGCTCGCCCGCGAGGGGCCTGGCACTGTCCCCTGAACTCACTCCACGTGGTGGCGGCAGGACGCTGGGGCCCCGGGGCCGCTGGGCAGCGGGCGTCCTGGTTCGGCAGCGCCATGTCCCCCGGCCCCCCGGCCCCCGGCCCCCGGCCCCCCGGCCCCCCGGCCCCCGGTCCCCCGGCCCCCCGGCCCCCGGCCCCCCGGCCCCCTCGCGGCCGCAGCAGGGTGCGCTCTCCGCACGTCAGGGCTGAAGAGCCGCCGCTGTGTTGTCACCAGGTCCCAGCGCAGATGGCCGTTGTCACAGATGAGTCGGCGTCGGGCGGGCTGTGCTGTCACCAACGTCTGCTGCACGTTCTGCTCAGTCCGACAGCCGTTTGTATGTTTTTATTTGTGCAGCATCCAACGTGCCCACACCCCCTCTCTTTGAATGTGGGATTATTTGAAAAATACGCTTAATTTTATCCAAGGTCAAGCGTGTCCCCAAAGCACCTCACGTGACTGTTTCACAGGGCTGGACACCTGGAAGCACTGACCCTGCGTCCCGGGGCCGGTCACAGGTCACAGAGCCCAGAGCTCTGGCCGCTTGGGGGACACCCTGCAGACGAGGAGCCGGCGATGACGGCCAGGGGTCGTGTGCGTGTGTGCGTGTGCATGCGTGTGTGCATGTGTGTGTGCATGAGTGTGTGTGCGTGTGTGCGTGTGTGTCTGTGTGTTTTGCTTTGTTTTTCAAATGGAGGCCACACTGTGACAATAAAGGTTAACTGTCACCACGGTGCAAAGAGGCTGGGCCCGGCTCTGTGTCCTGCACGCACACGGGTAACGACAGGGCATCAGAGCGTGGCGAGTGTGGGAGGTCCTCTGGCTTTGAGGCGCCACGTCCTCCAAATAAGTCCCAACATTTTTCCTCTTTGTGCAGCTGGGTGAGCTGACGCGTGCACCCCAGCTTCCGATTCACGGCATCAGGGACAAACAGTACCGAGGACAGGCATGCCATCGAGTGCACGGCTGGGGCGGTGGCACGCACGAGGGTGTCTCATAAAGCCCGGAGGGGGCTGTGCGTCCTGCGGACGCGTGAAGGCAGCACAGGGAGCCTGGCGGGGCGGCTGCGTGCACGGCACCCCTGAGGAGCACCCTGCAGCGCCCCGCCCCACGGCAGCCGCCCGTTAATTAGAGCACGCGGCAGCGTGCGCCGTGCACCCGGCGCGTCTCCGTGTCTCACACGCGGGGCCGTCCTAATTAAAATCAGCTTCGCAATTAAACGTGGAAAATTGTGTTCAACTTCCAAGCGTGGTTAGAAAAAAATGCAATTATTTTCAGGGCATTTTATTTTCATGCAAATGAAACTTCTATCCATGTGAAACCCGTCAGAGGGAGGACAGGGATCCCTGTCCCTCTGCCTGTCTGCCTGCCCGTGTCTGCCTCCCCTCCCCCCTCCTCGGCTTGCAGACGCCCCTCTGAGCGGCGCCCGACATGCGGGCTCCCTCCCGCCAGCGCCTGGCTCTGCTCCAAGGCTTTCCCTGCGCGTCTGTGCAGGCGGCAGGAACGCGGCCCCAAGCGGCCGGCAGACGCCGAGCGGGGCGTGCGTCCATCAGGAAGCGAGCCCCCACCCCCACCGCAGCTCCAGGGCCAGCTCCCCGCACGCACGACAGGCAATTACGCCCCTGCGGCCGCTACCCCGGCGGGCGCAGAGCGGCGTGGAGCGGGGGCGGCTCTGGGCGGGGAGCTGCAGGCCAAGCCAGAGAGAATCCGCTCATTTTCTAACAACCAGGAGAGCTACCGGTTGGAGCTTTTAATGTTAAAGATCAATCGATGTGGCTTCGCCTCACAGCGATTCCCACGTCCGGGCTTGTAGGCACGCGCCGACCGCGCCCGACGCCGAAGGTCAGATGTGTCGCCAGGACCTCGCGCTCCCCTATAGCTCAGAACATTGCAGGGAAGGGGACGTGCGAGTGAGACCCCCGCATCTCAGAAGCAAACGCAGCTCACAAAGCAGAGGTGCGGGGAACGAGGCGCGTCACCCTCGCGGGCGGTCTGTCTGCCGTCACAGGCGTCCGTCAGTGCGACCAGCTTCGAGCGCTGCAGGGTGTGCACAGCCACGGCAGGGAAGGCTGACCTTCCCAGTCCCCGCGTGGTTAACGGTGACCTAGTGACAGCTACGGAGCATTTCGAGGATTCCTGCTTCTAATTCTTACTGGGAACATTAAAAAAATAAAAAACTTGAAGAATACGTTGACCAGCCCCTCAGCGCAGGGCTCTGGCGTGGGAAGCTCAGGGGGCCCCCGCGGGCCACACGCTTTGGGCGGGGTCTGGCGCTCCCCCTCCCCGGGGCCGGGGGCTGACGGGCTGCTGGTGGTCAGAAGGAGGTGCCGGTCAGCGGCTCCCGAGCTCCCCCCGGCCTGCAGCTTCTGGGCCGTCAACACGGCTGCGGGCACGTGTGCAGACCCTTGTTCCTCAGCCCTGAGTGTTTTAAATGCTCGGAGTCACGAGCCGGTGTGCACGCTGGGGACGGAGGGCGGAGACCCAGGGAGGGGAGGGGAGGTGACCCAGAAAGTTCCCTGCCCTGAACTTGGCGTCCAGCCACCAAACTGGGAAACTTGGGACGACCAGGAGGCGGCTTTCGCATCTGGTCACGGAAGCCCTGGGGTCAGGCCCCGCTCTGAGCGTCGGAAGTGCCCGTAGCCACAGTCGGCGTCGTGCTGGAATTCTGTCCACGCTCAGAGCGGCACAAGGCGCGGCCGTGGGCACAGCTGCGGTGACGGGTGTCAGAAGGAAGCCGTCAGGTCCGTGGTGCACAGAAAGGACAGCCAGCAGCCGGGTCCCTGACGGGAGAGTTCTGGCCTTGACCGCAGGTCCAACGTCTGTGCCGGGCTCACGTGCGCGTAACCCGAAGCCTCAGCAGGAGCGTCAGCAGTCGGGCTCCTGAGCCCCGACACCGAGGACGTCTCTGAGGAGAAACGTCTCCTGTGTCCGTCAGCTGCACGAGAGGCCCGGCCCTGACGACCTACGTCCGGGCACGGGACTGTTGACTGAGCCTGGGTCCCTGCTGGTCAGCACAAGGGCATCCAAGACAGTCGATCCCAGGGCCGGACGACGCTTCGCAGCTGCCGACTGCAGCACGCACCTTCTCGTGTTCGCTCCGGCCGCCGAGGGGCTCGACGGAAGGTCATGTTGTATCAGAGCCCCCGACCGGGCCCAGGGTTCCGGTAAAACGGGTCCCACGTCCTCTACCTTTGTCCTGAGTTATCTCTTTGATTTAACTTTTAGTCGTGCCGTTAAACACGTGCTTGTCAGCTCCGTCGGACGGTGCCCGAACCATCAGCACAAATACACATTCAGACTCTCTTGTGTCCCTGGGTGCCATCGTCCAATCAAGCACGATGACCCTGCCTCCCACCCGCAGTTCTTAACCAGGATCTTACATGGCGAACTCCTCTTTCGAAGGGCCGTCCCCCGTCACGGGTGCTGTGCAGCGGCCACGTCTCCTCTCTCCTAGTTTCTCACAAAGCCCAGCCCCACCCCCAGCACCGGGAGAGCAGTCCCTGAGATGTCCACTCCAGCAGCTGCCGCGGGAGGCCAGACCCCGCCAGGCGGCATGACCCACCCTGCCGGGCCCCCCCAGAGACGTCCCACAGAGCAGTCAGGGGTGGGCGGACACTGCGGTCGACACTGGACTTCCTGAGAAACTTCCTCACGGGCTTCATCTTCTAGAAGCACCTCTGCTCTATAAGGAATCCGCGTCATCGCTTAAAAACCACTGAAGCCACAGAGACATCGGGAGAATAAGACTCAGGAAGCCTCACACGGCGGCACGAGGAGGCCCCGCGGGGAGCAGCGTCCCGGGGGCAGGAGCTCCGCGCGTGATGACGGCTCGGAACGATCCGGCTGCAGCTCCCGCGTCTCAGGACGGAGGCGGAGGAGGGCCGTGCACGTCGGGGCTCGCCCGGGCCCCCCGGCGCCTTGGCGGTGCAGGGAGGCCGGCCCCGGTGTCTATTCCACTGACTAACTGTGTCCGGGACAATTTTAGGGATTCTGATCACCACACGCGCCATGACGCACGGGAGCACGCTCAGGCCCTCCTACATTACGTGAGAACACGTGCCGGGAGAGCGCCCCCCGGGGGGTCCTGGGAGCCCCCCTCAACCTCCTCGGGCTCAGCCCCTGTCACCTGCCCAGGCCATGCCCCCAGCACGCCCGGCCTGAGGCAGCCACGTCACACAGGGACCCATGTCACACAGGGACTCGCATCACACAAGGACCCGTGTCACACAGGGACCCATGTCACATAGGGATGTGCCTCAGCTGGGGACCTGTGTCACACGGGGACTAGTGTCACACAGGGACC
>PVJL010015091.1:0-25631 GCA_004026885.1 Lyroderma lyra | reverse complement strand
TTTTTTTTTTTTTTTTTTTTTTTTTTTTTTTTTTTTTTTTTTTTTTTTTTTGCTTTTTGGTATGTGGGTAGTTCCCTGACTGGGAATCGAACCCAGGCCGCAGCGCTGACAGCGCCAGCGCCGAAGCCTTAAGCCACTACACCATCAGGGAACTCCCTGTTTGTATTTCTATGTGGAAGAAATGTCTGTTTAGGTCCTCTGCCCACTTTTTAGTTGGGTTTTTTGTTTTTCTGTTTTTAACTTGTATATTGGTTCTTTATATATTTTAGAGATGCATTGTTTGCAAATATTTCTTGCATTCAGTTCACTTTTTGCTTTGTTGATGGTTTCTTTTGCAGTGCAGAAGAAAATTTTAGTTTCATATAATCCCATTCATTTATTTTTGCTTTTACTTCCCTTGCCTTTGATGTCATGTTCATAAAGTCTTCCTTGAGCCTTAGGTCTATAAGTTAACTACTAATGTTTCCTTCAATACAGTTTATTGTTTCAGGTCTTATATGAAGGTCTTTAATCCATTTTGAGTTAATTTTAGTATATGGTGAGAGTTCAAAGCTCAGATTCATTCTTTTGCATATGTTTTTCCAGATTTCCCAGAACCATCTGGTGAAGAGACTGTCCTTTACCCATTGCATATTTTTTGCTTCTTTATCAAAAATTATTTGTCCATAAATTTGTGGATTTATTTTTGGGTTTTCAATTATGTTCCATTGATCTCTGTGTCTGTTCTTTTTCCAGTACCAAGCTGTTTTGATTACTGATGCTTTGTAATATAAATTGAAGTGGAAGTGTGTGGTACCACCAGCCTTTTTCTTTTTATGTAGTATTGTTTTGGCAATTTAAGATCTTCCAATGTTTCATATAATTTTAATAATTTTTAAATCTATTTCCTGAAAGTATGATTGTAGGATTTTTATGGGAATAGCATTAAATCTGTAAATTGCTTCGGGTAATATGACTTTTTTTTTTTTTTTTTTTTTTTTTTTTTTTTTTTTTTTTTTTTTTTTTTTTTTTTTTTTTTTGGTTTCCTGGCTGGGAATTGAAACCAGGCTGCAATGTTGAGAGCACTGAAGCCTAACCACTACACCACCAGAGAACCCCAATATGGTCATTTTAACAATGTTAAGTCTTCTTATCCATGAACATGGAATATCTTTCCATTTTTTTTGTGTCCTCTTCTATTTCTTTCAGAAGTATCTTATAGTTTTCCGGGTATAAGTTAATTACATTCTTTTAAGTTAATTCCCAGGTATTTCAATCTTTTTTTTGCAATAGCAAAAGGAATTGACTTTCTCATTTTTTTTTCTGAAGATTTATTGTTTGTATATAGGAATGCTGTTGATTTTTGTACATTGATTTTGTATTCTGTGACTTCATTCATTTATTGTTTCTAAAAAGTTTCTGATGTTATCAACAAGACAAGGAACAACAAGTGCTGGAGAGGATGTGGAGAAAAAGGAACCTGGTACACTGCTGGTGGGAGTGAAAATTGGTACAACCACTGTGGAAGACAGTGTGGAGGTTCCTCAGAAAATTGGGAATGGAGCTACCATTTGACCCAGCAATCCCCCTTCTGGGGATCTACCCAAAAGGCTTGAAAACCTTTGTCCGCAAAGACTTATGTACCCCGATGTTCATTGCAGCACTGTTCACAGTGGCCAAAACATGGAAACAACCAAAGTACCCTGCGACAGATGACTGGATAAAGAAGCTGTGGTACATATACACAATGGAATATTACTCAGCTGTAAGAAAAGATGAAATATTGCCATTTGCAACAAAATAGATGGACCTGGAGATCATCATGCTTAGTGAAATAAGCCAGACAGAAAAAAAAAAGAACCATATGACTTCACTCATATGCGGAATATAAAACTGAAAGCAAAGAAAAAAGAAATGAAGAAACAACCCATGAACACAATCAATAGTTTAATGTTTACTTTGGGACGAGTGGGTTAGGGAGGGGAGAAAGGGGAGGGGGTGGGAGAGGAGGCGGGGAAGCTAAATATAAGGTGATGGAAAGAGAAGTCACATTAGGTGGTGAACTGATTATACAACAAGTTGACAATGCACTGTAGAATTGTATGCCTGAAACCTATGTAATCCTTGCTAACAGATGTCACCCCAATAAGTCTAACAATAAAAATGAATTAAAAAAATAAAATAAAAAGTTTCTGATGAAATATTGGAGTTTTCTATATAAACATTTATGTCATCTGCATATAGTGGCAATTTGACCTCTTCTCTCTCAATTTGAATACCTTTTATTTCTTTCTCTTCTCTGGTTGCTGTGGCTAGAACTTCCAGTAGTATATTGAATAGCAGTGGTAACAGCGGGTATCCCTGTCTTGTTCCTGATTTCAGGTAAATAGGCTTGAGCTTTACCCCATTTATGATATTAGCGGAGGGTTTGTCATATATGGCCTTTATTATGTTAAAGTACTTTTCTTCTATATCCATTTTTTCAGTGTTTTGATCATAAATTGATGTATCTTGTCAAATGCTCTTTCTGCATCAATTGATATGATCATGTGGTCTTTATCTTTGATTTTGTTTATGTGGTGTATCACATTGATTGATTTTCATATGTTGAACTATACTTGTGCTCCTGGGATGAATCCCACTTGATCTTGATGTATAATCTTATTGATGCTTTGTTGTATTCTATTTGCTAATATTTTGTTTGGAATTTTATCATCTGTGTTCATCAGAGATATTGGTCTATAGTTTTCTCTTTTTTTGTGCTGTCTTTACCAGGCTTTGGTATTAGGGTAGTGTTGGCCTCATAGAATGAGTTAGGAAGTATTGCCTCATCTTCAATTTTTTGGAAGATTCTGAGGAGGATAGGTGTTATTTCTACTTTGAATGCTTGGTAAAATTCATTGGTGAGACCATCTGGTCCAGCGCTTTTGCTTCTAGGGAAGTTGTGGATAGTCATGTCAATTTCTTTACTATTGATTGTCTATTTAAATTATCCAGTTCTTCTTGGTTCTCTCTAGGTAGACTATAAGTTTCTACGAATTTGTCTTTTTTCTAGGTTGTTAAATTTAGTGGCATAAAGCCCTTCATAATATTTTCTTATAATCCTTTGTATTTCTGTGGTATCAGTGGTAATTTCTTCCCTTTCACTTCTAATTTTGGATATTTGTGTTTTTTCCTTTTGCCCTTTGATTAGCTTAGCCAGAGGTTTATCAATTTTGTTGAGTTTCTCAAGGAACCAGCTCTTTGTAGCATTAATTTTTCCTGTTGTCTTTCTGTTCTTGATTTTGTTTAGCTCTGCTTTAATTTTTATCATTCTGCTTTCCTTCTGCTGTTCTTCTTTTTCTAGTTCTTTAAGATGGGATGTTAGAATGTTTACTTGTGATTTTTCTTATTTCTTGAGATAGGCTTGTAATGATATAAATATCCCTCTCATTACTGCTTTTGCTGTGTCTCAATAATTATGATATATTGCATTTTCATTGTCATTAGTTTCGATGTATTTTTAATCTCTTCTTTTATTTGTTCTTTTATCCAGTCATTTTTAAATAAGATGTTGTTTAATCTCCATGTATATGTTATTTTTTTCTGGTTTCCTTTTACAATTGATCTCCAATTTCAGATCTTTGTGGTCTAAGTATGATTTCAATCTTCTTGAATTTGCTGAGGTTACTTTTCTGTCCCAGCATATGGTCTATCCTTGCAAATATTCCATGTACACAAGAAAAGAAAGTATAGTCTTTTTTTTTTTTTGCTGGAAGAAGTGTTCTATAAATATCAATTACATCCAATTGCTGTAATGTGTCATTTAGAGCTGATATTTCCTTATTTATTTTCTGTTGGGATGACCTGTCCATGGCTGCTAAGGGGGTGTTTAGGTCTCCTACAATGATCGTGCTTTTATCAATTTCTCCTTTCAGATTGGTTAGTAGTTCCTTTGTATTTTAGTGCTTTCTGATTGGGAGCATATATATTAATTAGTGTCAAGTCTTCTTGTTGTTGTAATATGCCTTTTATCACAATGAAATGCTCATCTTTATCTCACATTATTTTCTTTAACCTAAAGTTTGTTCCAACAAATATCAGTATGGCAACTCCTGCTTTTCTCTGATTACCATTTGATTGGAGTATTGTTTTCCATCCTTTTACTCTGAGTCTGTGTTTGTCCTTATGCCTGAGGTGTGTCTCTTGGAGACAGCATATGGATGAGTTTTGTTTTTTAATCCAGTCTTTTTATTGGTGAGTTCAGTCCATTAACATTTACTCTATTTCATTTATTATGATGTTTTATTTCAGGTTGAAGAACCTCCTTAAGTATTTCTTGAATTGCTTCCCTTGTGCTTGCAAATTCTCTCCACTTCTATGTCTGAGAAGGTCTTTATTCCTCCTTCATATCTGAAGGATAATTTTGCTGGATATTTTATCTTGACTGGAAGTTTATCTCTTTTAATATTTTGAATATTTGATTACACTCCCTTCTGGCCTGTAGAGTGCTGTGACCAGTGCGGAAAGAATGGAACCAGAGGGGAGGTGAGAGGGAAGTAAGAAAAACACACAGACACACCACAGACATAACAGATAGCAAAGCTGGGACCTGGTGGTTCCCTGTGCTCTGATGGAGACACAGAGACCCTTCAGGTCTTCAGTTCCTTTATTTTATACCCCAAGAAGAACAGGGGGTTTAACTTCTTAATTGTGAAACAATGTTGCTGACCCCCGTCTTTTTGTCCTGAGTCAACAACTTTATAATTCCTCAGCCTTGCATAATGTTGTTTTCCTCCTTTTCCTTAGTCAGCCAGAAACCACATCCTGAGTAATGTCCTTGTTCACCAAGTTCTGGGCAGCCTTGCAAGACCCTTGAACTTTGGTTTCCGAGTACACAGGTAGCCTTGCTTAACCTGTTTTCTCAATGGACCTGGCTTGGGGCTCAAATGCTACCCACAATAGAGTTTCTGCTGAGAAGTCTGATGCCAGCTTGATGGGTTTTCCTCTAAAGATGATAGATCTTTTTTCCCTGGCTGTCTTGAGAATTGTCTCTATGTCTTTAGTTTTGGAGATCTTTAGTACCATGTGTCTTGGAGAAGATCTGCTAGGGTCCAGGTAGCTCTGAGACCTATTTTCATCTTGACTTTGGTCAAGATATTTCCAAAGGTTTGGAAAGTTTTCGTCTACTATTTGTTCATGTTCTCTGTAGAGTGCCCCACTTCTTCTTCCAATTCTATTGTCCTGATATTATTCTTCTTCATGAAGCCAGATAGTTCTTGTAGAGTTCTTTCAATCCTTTTGGTTCTGTGTTCCTTATCTTCCTTGTTCTGAGATGTTCTGTATTCTGATCATCAATATCACTAATTCTTTCCTCCATCTGGTTGACCCTCTTTCCTATGGCAGTTATTTTATTTCTCACTTCTTTTGCTGTATTATTTATCTTTTCAAATTTTGAAAATTTGAAAAGATAAATAATTTTTCCTTATAGTTTGAATTTCTTTGTTAAATTGTCCCTTTTGTTCATGGATTTCCTTTCTGAGATCATTCATCTTAGCTATGGTGTTCTGCCAGTATATTTTAATTTCTTTCAAAGCCTTTAGAATAGTTCTCTTATATTCTCTGTCACTTATATCATAAATTTCTAGGCCTATAAGATCCTTTTCTGGCGATTTTTCATCTTCTTCCTTAGCAGCATTAAATCCTAAAGTACTCATATTGTCTGTTGTGGTTTTCTTCAGCACTATGGCTTTATTTTTAGCAGTGCTCAGGAGCTCTCTTTCTTTCCCTGGTTAGTATTTTTGTGGTGTCTTGCTGTAGAGCAGACATTAGGTGGCTCTGGGGGATGGGGGAGGTGTTTAAGCCTTTTCTCCAGTCTCCACCAGTGTTTAGGGGTGGGGCACAGCTGTTGGCAGTTTCTTTGCATTCTGCATTTTGTTGAGGAAGCTTGGGGAGAAAAGGTGGTCTGGTGGAATGCAGGCTGAGGCTGCTCACATTGTTGGGGCAAATGTTGTCAAATCTGCTTTTTCCCCTTCTCCAGCATTTTACCCTGGGCCATGTTTGAGGAGTTTGTTTACATGGCAACTGCTCAGGGCCAAGTTTGCAAGAGTGAGCAGGCAGGGTGCACAAATGCTTGCTGTGGGCTCCGAGGGCACTGGAAGCTGAGGTGCTATATCTAGGGATGTATTCCTGCCTGGGGCTGTTCAGAGTCCTCTTTCAGCTGCCTTTCTACTCAGAGTTTCAGAGCTCGGCTCTCAGGCTTTGTCTCTAACACTCTGCTTTTAGGTCCAGGTCCCTCACAGTCTCCCCATGTTCCTGCCACTCTGACCCCCACTCTTATCACTGCATGGCCTCCCCACTCCCCTATGCTTCTTCCTGATTTCTGTCTAGTTCCTTCAGTTAGCAGCAGTGGTAGGGTTGGTTTGCAATCTGTCTCTGCTCTCTTAACTCTCTCCCCCTCATCCCCCTTTCTCTAACTTTCAGGTTTTTCTTATGATGCGTGGATTTCTCAGTTGTCTCTGTGTCACTCAGGATTTTCTTTGTTGGCTACTGGACAGCTGTTTAATTGTATTTTCTGGGAGAAGTTTTAGGAAGCTCCTCTCTGGTTACCATCTTGTCAAATTCCCCCATTTAGTCTTTTCAACATCAGCTCTGTGAGAAAGTTCTATTCTTCTTCTTTTTTATATGAAATGAGAAAGTTAAAGAATAGAAAGTAGGTAACTTCTCAACATCAATTCCCCAGCTAGAATAGTAAAACCAGAATACAAGCTAGGCAAATTGACTCCGTAAATGTCCATTTTAGCCTTTATATTGTACTGATTCTCATAACACACACACACACACACACACACACACACACACACACACTGGGACCTCGTAAAAGGGTGATTTTTTTCACATTGTTATATAAGGATTAATATAATAAGTCTGGTCTACAGCTTTTGTCTTTCAATTCTAATTTATGAATAATTACAGCTTAATGACCATTTTGCAAAGTTGTTAATAAAAATCAGATCAATACATTTCTCAAATCCAAATGCTTTAATTTCTAGATGAGTATCATACTTTTGATAAAGAAAATATCATTCATAAAATTGGGACCCAAACAGCAGCAAATTTTTGCACTGGTAAACTCTATATTTGTGGATACATGATGGGTATGAAGTGTAATAAAAAACTATGGTGACAGTAAATGCTACTGCTGAGTGTCACCCAACAGAAAGTCAAGGATCTTCGATATGGGATACAGTGCATAAATTATGTAAGAATATGTGACAAGTTTTAACTTATTCAGTGCAGTCAGTCAGTTGTGAGGTATGGTTGAGAGAAGGTGTGTTTTAAAGTGTACCAAAAAAAAAAAGTGTACCATAAATCATGGGTCATCATAAACAATGCATTAACATAAATTTCTGTCAAATAAAAACATTACAGTGTGTCCTCATTCACCTTATTCACTGAACCTGGCACCGTGTGACTTCTGGCTCTTCCCCAGAGTCAAAGTGACAATGAAAGTTAAGCTTTTTGAATCAATTCAGGGCTTTGAGGCAGCCATGACAGCACAACTGAAGACATTCACAAAAGAGGCATTCCAGAACTGCTTTAGAAGGTGTCAAGAATGATGGGATAATTGTGTTTGAAGAAAGGAGATTATTTTGAAGGGTATTAATAGCAATGTGTTTTTACCATAATAAAATTTTTTAATAATTTAAATATTCACCATATTTTTTAAATCACACCTCATATGAATAAAATAACTAAAGCTAAATTTTAGTTAAGAGAACTGAATTGATTAATTGCTGAGATTTATAAGATGTACTGAGCTTCTACTCATACTAAGCATTATTATAGATGGCTGGGCTATGTCAGTGAACAAAAAATCCTGCTTTTTTTTATGAACAGGCAAATGGAAGGTTACAAAAAACAAAAGCAAACATAACCGCAGTAGGTAAGAAAATGGGGAGGCAATAGAAATTATAGAAAAAAGAACATGTAGAGGATGATAACAAATCTGAAATTCAGTGTGCTTGATGGCAGGGGAAGGGCCATAATTTGTAACAAGGTTTTCAGATTAGAGATGACATTTGAGCAAAAATTTTAGAGGTAAGAAAGGCAGTTACGCAGTTTTCTGGGGAAAAACCCTGGGAAGCAAGAACAACTGACACAAAGGCTTTAACGTGGGTAAGACTGGCATATGCAAGACGATCCAAAGTGGCCAGCAGAACCAATTATGTAACTACATAAAATTAAAATATTAAATATATTATTAAGAATGTAAAGATGGTGCCAAGAAAGAAAGAAACCAAGTGTGGGGTCATTTGAGCAAAAGGGTCTGTGTGACAGACGTAAGTGGCAGGTGAGAGGAAGGCTTAGAAAGGCCAAAAAGAGAAGCCAGGTCCTGTCATATAATGTGGGCCATAGAGAGACTTTTGCTTGTTCTCCGGCTAAAATGGGGACCTAATGAATAGTTCTGAATAAAACAATAACACATTTTAACTTACAGTTTTAAAAAGACATCTTCCGCTGCTGTTTTGACAATAGAATATAGATTGGCAAAGGTAAAGGCAGAGAAAACTTGCTGTAATAATTAGCAATAGTTTGGGTGGAATAATAAGACCTTAGGAAACTAAACATTTCTTTGCAATGAATTTAATAGCTTTAACTTACATGTATAAATATAAATATACATGTAGTGGTATGAATGTATATTAAAAATGACTGGTTCAAATTTAGAGAACTAGTGGGCTTTATATAAATTGATTATAAAAGATAAAAATGAAGTTAGCTACAGAAGTGGTTAATGTACTGGAAGGCATGGCATTATAATAAGTGTAAACATTCAGATATAGAAATCTCATATTCTTAGATTTTAGTTGTGTTCGTCAGCTGAATATACATTTAAAAAAATCTAATAAATCAGAGTACATGAGTTATAATTAAAAGTTATCACAAACTTGAGATGATACTACATGAAAAGATTTGTGGAGATTACATCATTTGAAGGTAAGCTTGTTTTACTCTTAAATGTATTTCTGTAACACTTGCCTTAGCCACTACTTCATGCATCCTGAATAATACATCTGTAATAATAATTCGGTTGTGTTGGTTTCAGTGTTAAATTGAGCAGTTTTGTGTATACAGCTTCTGCTTAAGAAATTAAATTAGATTTATTTAAAAAGTCAAACATTAAAATGATTAAAACATAAAGAATTCCTCCTTTACATATTTTTGGTAATTTTGAGTTCTATCTTCATTAAATAAAGTGATAAAAATAGCCAGAGTTAATTACTATAATCTGCACTATAAATGCAATTTAAATAGTTTATTCTTTTCAAAAGCAATGAAAAGATGGTTACATACAAATAGTTTGCCAACTGGGAGAATTTACTGCCAAAAATAGGCCAGGTTTGGATTCTAGAAAGATTGTTGGGGAGTTTCTGATTCCCTTCCAATCTTCTAATTAAACGAAACAAAACAAAACAAAAAATAAAGATATCAAAACTAAAAGTCACATGGAAAATATCTATATAAAATTAAGTGGCAAAATGGTTTCATAAACTAGAGTATAAGTGTGTGGAGTCAAGTCTACAAGGCCCATGTGGAATCAGAAATTGCAGGAGGGAAAGTTGAGAGAAAGAAACTGGGCTCTGACAATGCTTGGACCTGAGAAACCCCCAAGTCACCGAAATTCTTCACTGCCAGATACCCCACCTAGTTCAAATTGAGAAGAGCATCTAAAGCTGAGTGGGAGTTTCAGACCCAAATTTACAGGAGAGTGAAAGAAGACTGTAAGAAGAAAATGCTCAAGCAGGCTGAGCCCTGTGAAATCTAAGAAACCAAACTTCATATCCAGGTAGAACGCTACTGTGGGGAGAAAGTGTGGGAAATAGGAGGGAGGTATCTCAGAAAGCATGTGAACATATGTTTGATTACTTTATAAAAACTAACTGAAGGAAAAGGTCTCGAGTAGTGGAGTTAGCAATAATTGTATGTCCCACAGTTTTCTTCTAAAAAATACAAAAATACAAAAACACTAATCTCACTTAAAAATGTGAGATTTTACTAAAAAACTGTGGTTGAATTCTATAGAAATTAGTGTAGAGAAATAAAAGAATATACAGCAAAATTGCATCTTTAAAAGAATGAAAGTGTAACAAAAAGACGATCACACAAAATTTTAAAAATAATAACCTAATATTTCAAATTAAGGAAAAATGAATCTAAAAATAATAGAAGCTCTAAAAGAACAGCTTAAATCTGAAATTAAGAAAATAAGAAATAAAATTTAGAAAATATTGGAAGATATATGACAGGAATTAATTAGAATTTTTTTGAAAAGTCATTTCAGAAGTAAAGACTGAATTGGAAGAAATAGGAACAATCATGAATAATGCCTTAATATGAAATATAAAACACTTGACAAAAAATTTTAAATAAATGAAGAAATCAATCAAATGAACTCAAGCAAAAGCATTAAATGTAGAAGATAGATCAAGGCAATCCAACACAACTAAAATATGAGTCCCCTCCTTCCCAAAAAACCTGAGCAATTCAACAGAAATATATTTTTAATTTTTGAAAAAAAAAAAAAAAACTACTAAAAGCGTTATTGCAATATCACAGTTTATACGTGTGGCAAAATGCTTAAAATCAGCACAGAATGACCCACAGATTGACATATACTAGCAAAAGTATTGGGTTTAAGTAGAAAAAAAAATAATAACTTGGGCATTTAGACAAACAAGTTATATAACGTACAAGGGAAAGGAAATCAGTTAGTCATCAGACGTTTTTATCATACTTAATACCATTATGCGAATGAATAACATGCAGGCACTACTCCCTTAACGACCAATTTCCATTCCTGGAATCAGGTTGTTAAGCAGGTTGGTTGATAAGCAGGAAGCTTAACCGTTTTGTTGCAATGTTCAGATACATCGAAATGAATATTTCCACCCGCTGACTGTGCTGGGACGTTTAAGTATATCCCACAAGCTCAAAAAACTATTTTTGAGGAAAAGGTGCTTGCAAATGAAAACAAACCATGTATTACTGTGTTACGTGTCCTGAAAATTCAGCGATGTGTGTTGTTTCTGGTTTTGAGAATTATCACTCAAAAGTAAAATATAAAAAAATCCTGTCAGTGTTTAAGAAAGGAAGTTTAGGAAAACAGGTATACATTTTTCTAAATTTTTGTGTTTTTCAAGAATGAATAACAATAAGAAAGTTTTACACTTTAATGTAATAATTTATTTTAATAAAATGTACCACCTTAAAAATATAAATACTATAATTATTGTAAAATTGTTATTCAGTGTGAAACTGTTTCAAGAACTATTTTCCATTTATAAGATTTTTAAATATGTTTTCCTTTGTCTTGAACTATCAGCAACAAAGATGTTTTGTAATGTCATTTTGTGTAATATTTTGTAATAAATTTTTTATATCATCAGTCATTAGATTCTAATTTATCTATATTTAAATCTAATTGATGCCACTCTATGTTTAGAGTATTTTTTGCTAAAATTCAATATAATGGTAAATTTATTACTATATAACAGAAGTTTAAGGTAAAAATGATGTCATTTATATACAAAGAAGCTCAAAATGCTATTATTAAATGCATAAAATAGTCAAAATATCAACTTTTTATATTTTATGTTTTTTGACACATTTTGAAAAAAAACTTGAAGTCAATGCAGCAGAAGGGTTAAAGGTGGATGTCTAGTGTTGTGTCTTGCTGCCTTAGGGTATGTGTTTTTCAAAAGGTATCACAGGACACACCAAGCTTATAAACAAAATACAAAGAAAAAAACAAGAACAAAATACAGGGTCTGGCAGAAGTAATGCTTCTTTTTATAAGCTGGTAATCTGTGCCAAACTTTTTATTACAAAATTATAAGCACGTAATTACGCAACGTAACAATATTTTAACTACTTTAAAAAGGGCATTACTTCTGCCAGACCCTGTGTGTTGCCTGGCTGTGAATGCTTCATGTAGTGAAAACTGTCTCTGGGAATAAGACAACAAGTGAGAAAGGGGATTCCTCATGCTGGAGAACTAACTGGTCATTGAGTCTGAGCGGTTGTTAAACAGGTAGGTCGTTAAGTGAGAAGTGGCTGTATTTAAGATACAACCAGGACCATACAAAAGCTCAGGGAACAGCTTTTCCACAAATTCTCTTTTAGAAATATAGTAGATACAAAATTTCCTACAATTAATGAAATGGTTATTCAAATATTTTAATAAATAATGGTTTTATCATATTATTTGAATTTTAAAAACTTCTAAATAGTGCTTTAAAATGGCTATCATAATAAGGTAAACATCATTTGCAACTATTTAAAGTGTTAAAATGTTAGATGTCTTCTTAAAATGTGCAAGAAAGTAGATATATATTCAATGACTAAAGTTTTGTGAAAATTTTTATAAAGCATTATTCTAAGAGCTTGGTACAGTCGTCAATTAAATAATTTATTAACATGGTTAAAAATAGAAGAAAGGGGGTAAATTTTAGGCTGTTGTAGTTAATTATCTAGGTAGAAGGCCATGATGTCCATATTCCTGGAACCTCTGGTAGAAATGGAGAAGTATCTAATTTAAGCTTATTTAAAAAAAAAAAAACTAGCAGGATTCAGTGACATAAGGAACATAGAAAGATTTTTTTTTAAAGGAAGGATATATCAAATATAACCAAGCATGCTAGACATTCATCTGGAAAAATCTTCTCGACAGAATCCAGTTAGCTGGAAAGCAAATGTATGTTTAAGGACAATATGAAGGAATTAAATTCTACATATATCAGTGACTCTGAGGTGACCGTTAACAAAGCTCTGCATCTACGACTAACAAGTTAGTGGTCAAGCTTATACATGTAACTGTGAAATTATTTTTAGAGAAACAAATGATGGTAATATAAAATTAGATGCAGATTCTGAAAGACTAAATGAAGAAAATAAAGCAGGTTTCTAAGATTGAGTAACTTCCTTTATTTTATGGCCCATTGCATTTCTTTTTCTAGCAGTATGAATTAGCTGAAAGATGGGATGATGATTGAGAATATAGATTTAAAATATCTTTGTCTTAAGTTACTAAGTGTCTAAGTAAGTCATTCTTAACAAATGAAATTTTATCAAGGTTGCTGCAGGCATATCATATGTACAACCAGCTCTCAATTACATTTTAACCTGCCAGTTTATAATAAAGTTATGGGGTAGATTGTAGGTGTGCATCCTAGTTTGTAAAGTACTTATCTTTGTATATAGAACTAAAATACTAGCTATATTGTTCTATTACAGCATTGCTTATTTTATAAGAAAAAGAAAGAAAACAGCCTAAGGTTATATCAATGCAATGTGAAAATAAATTGATAAATTTAATATGAGAACAGTAAAATTATATATTTATTTTATACTTGAATATTAATAGTTTTTCTCATTCTTAGGTAGATCGCTAATAAGCCAAAATACTTGTTAATAGTATGAAATTTTATCTTATTAATTTCTCTGCATATGTCAAACATTGTAGTACTTGGACATATTATGTTATATAGGTTTCCATGACCAAATATTTTGATTATTTAAAATATTCAGATAGTCATATTATATGACAGCTTATTTTCTGAATCTATAAGCAAATGAGTTTTAGTTATGACAATATCCTTATCAGCTGAAATATTTCTATTTTTAAAAAAGTGAATCATATGACTGAAGAATTTCACCAAAAAATAGATTGAAAATTCTCACTTTAAAGAAAGGCAGTCTATAAAGTTTTAGTTACTCAACTTGCCATGTGAACTCTAAAATCTGCCCCTCCATAATCAAAGTGAAGTAGAATTTCAATTATTGAAATTTTGGTAGGATTATTTTTAAATGATAATATATTTTGAGAAAATAAAAAAAGAATGGATCAACTATACATTTTATAAAACTGATCACATTTAACCTTTTAATTTCAGATATCAATGGTTGAAATTTATTGTTATTTAGTAGATAGTAACTTAAATCAAGATATTATAAACCAAGATTAGAATGACAGATTACTCAAAAAATTAAGAATAGAGTTACCATATGAACTGGCAATCCCACTTCTGGCTATCTACCCCCAAATTTGAAAACCTTAGTCTGCAGAGATACATGCATCACCATGTTCATCGCAGCACTATTCACAGTGGACAAATCATGGAAACAGACAAAGTGTCCATTTATAGAAGACTGGCTACAGAAGCTGTGGTACACATACACAATGGAATATTAGCCATAAGAAAAGACAAAAAAGGACGATTTATGACAACATGGATGGACCTTGAGACCATCATGCAAAGTGAAATAAACCAGACAAAAAAAACAGAAACCATATGATTTTACTAATTTATGGAACACAAAGCTGAACACAAGGAAGCAAAAACTCATGGACACAATCAATAGTTTAGTGGCTAGTGGTCATCTGAGGGTATGCAGGAAGGGGGTTGGGAGAGAAGGGACAGGGTCTCACACATACGGTGATGGAAAGAGAACTGATTCTGGGTGATGAACACATAGCACAATACATAGATGATGTATTGTAGAATTGTACACCTGGAACCTATGTAATTTTTACTAACCAATGTCACCCCAATACTTTTAACAATAAAAAAATTAGTATGACATGAGCTAGCATTTGGTCTAACAAGAAATGTGAGGAAAATTAATTATCAACTTTCTTCCTGAGAAATATGACTTGTACAAATCAATTCTATTTACCTCTGATCTATCTATATCTATCATCTATCTATCCATTATCATCTCTTTAAAGTCTATCTGTATCTACCACCTATGTAACTAATATATCTTGTCCAAAAACTTCTAAATTTCTATAAAAGTCTATGTACAAGTTGTTTTTTCTCTTTAATTTTAAATTATTTTATCTATAATAATGAGATTGTTTCATTATATAATAACCACTTCAAAGCTATTTTGGCTTATGCTATACCAAATAAAATATTGTTTTCTTAATTCTCTAAAATCTCAGTTCCTATGTCCAGAATTATAATCTTTAGCATGTACATATTATATCCATCATGTTGATGAATTTATTCCCCATAAACTAGGGCTTAAAAATAGGAAAAGCCAGAATATAGAAGAGGTAAAGGACGGTAAGAAGCATTGTGTTGCTTCCAGTAGGTGAGAAAATGAGGAAAAAATGGAAGCTGGGACCTCCTGGTGACATAAATACCTGGAAATACATTTAACAGTTTTTTAAACAGTTTTCCATTTTTTTTGTGACTCTCTTTCTAACTAGGCCAGAATTATTTTGTGTTCATCCTTTTACATTTTGGATGAGTCAAACTCAAATGGCTTCAGTTAAATAAGGAAGTTAAATACAAAATTAAACTTAACTAATAAAGAGAAAGATGACTGTAGAGAACTGGGGATTTCAAAATTCTGCTAAGGGTTAACATGGTATATGAAGTCTAACGTAAGATCTGCAGATACCTCAGTTAAAGTAAGAAGTCTGGATTTTTAAATGAAATAAGCAATTTTCATGTACCTATTGGATATATATTTATGTGTGTATGTGTATGTATGTGTGTGTGTGTGTGTATAATTTTTTTAAAGATCTGTTAAGATTCTTTGCTAATTTTTTAAATTAGGTCTTTTATCCTTTTTATTTTTGAATTGCAAAGGTTTTTACATATTATCAATATAAATCCTTTATCAGGTTTGTAAATATTTTCTTCTGTGGATTGTCTTTATTTCTGGTGTCTTTTAAAGTAGAAACATTGTACTTTTCTTGATGAATCCACTTTGTCTTTTTGTTATTGTTGCTTGTGTTTTTTGTTGTCATGACTAGGAATGCATTGCCTAGTCTAAAGGCTTGAAGACTTATGCCTCTGTTTCCTTCTAAGAGTTTTACAGTGAGGTCTATAATGCATTTTCGGTTTATGTTTTAATATGGCATTAGATGCCCAACTTAATCCTTTTGCATATAGTTACTCAGTTGTTCTAGCACCATTATAATTCTTTTCCTCAATAGTAAAAAACCCGGCTCTAATTATTTTCAATATATTCAATTTGTTCAATAATAGAATATACAGAAAAAATTTTAAATGTTTTTAACCCGTATATCTGCAACAAAGAAATCCACTAATTAGAGCTTGATATGTGTTTGGAAATTATATTTTTAAGGTAAAATTTACATATAGTGAAATATATATAACAAGGATACAGTTCTGAGAATTTTTATAAATTTATATTCTCATGTAACCTACATACCTCTCAATAAAAAAAGCATTTCCATCACTCCAGAATGTTCTCCAGGATCCTATGCTTTCAACACCAAAAGGCCACATCTGTTACAAGTGGAAAAGGAAGAAACCAGAATTGAATAATATGATTCTAGATCTGTTTATAAATACAGATCTCCACTAAAAGGAATTAAGTGATTTTTTGGAAGAATGGTTGATTCCTAAACTAGGACAAGGGGATAGAAGTTGAGCAAGGGACACCATGTTATTTCTGAAAGAAATGAAGCATCATGGCGACTTGTCAGAAAACCTCACGAGTCAGTATGATGGGGTTCACCATGGCCAAATCCAGAATAACCATAACGGCAAAATAAACAGTTACTGAGTTATTACTTGTTAAGTGAAAGAACATGTGGATATAAATAAATGAATACATAAATGAATAGATGGCGAGAAGGGAAAGCATTTAGTCTCAAAACAGTGACAATAAATCCAATAGAGGAAACAAAGGAGTTAGAAAATTATCACTAGGTACTAAAATTAATAAACAATTTTTCTGAGGATACTTCCAGTTCCGTCTTCTACGTGTAGAAAGTGTGAAAGTTGTCATTTACGTCTTTACAACAAGAAGTGGGCCTAACCGGAAATCAGTTTACCTTGGACCTATCAGAAAACTGATATGGCAGGAAATACTGCTATCCCCAAATCTGGAATAATAGTGAAACCCAAAGAGATACAACCAAGATGTGCTAAGTGCAGCTGAAGCCATAAACTGGCAGGAACTCAGAAGCCATAAACTGCTAGTAATGTTATTTTTGGTAAATTCTTGGAAGCACAGTGTAGAAGATGAACATGATAGTGAGATATTCCTGGAGGCTGGAGTTTTAAGGGAGATTCATCACGTTCATTTGATTTTCTTACTGGAACTTCACTAGATTCTCATAAAGGACATTCAAGAAAAATCCCCTCATAATTCTGGCAGGAATAGGGGGAGAATAATTACTGAAATAAACTCAGAGCTTTCTACACAGCGAGGCCTACTGTCTAAAACATGGGGATTTAATCAGAAGACCATAGATTGCAGTCTTTCCTCTCCTTAGACTACAACAAGCCGCTAGTCAGTAACTGGATTCTGAGTAGCAAAGCAGTAAGACATTAACTCTCTCGGATGAAAAGAACTTAGGGAAGCTCAGTCAAGAGGAGAGACATAAACACGGACATTAGAACAATTGCAAGTCTCTGGCACCTATAGGTACAGGAAATTATTAGAGAATTTTAAATAAATATAATTAATTTGTTCAGAGTTCTGATGTTAAAAAAATTAAATATACAAGAGAAGATGGTAAAGTAAGCAGAAATGAGAAATTTGAGAAGGCTAAAATAAAACACTAGAAGTAAAAAACAATAAAAAATAAAATAAATAAAATGAAAACTTCTTGTGATGTTATGATATACTTCAGTAAACCTGATGTAGAGAAAAGGATCGGCAAACTTGTGGATACGTCAATAGAAACTACTCAAACTCAAATGCAAAATATAATTAAAACAAACAAAAATCTCAGAACATCCAAAAACTGTTTCAAAGTGAGTACCATACGAGTAATTGGATTACCAGGAAGGAAAGAAAAAAACAGTAGGAAAAACATATTTGAAGTACTAATGGCCAAGGACGTTCCAAAATTTCTGATAGACTACAACACAGAATATTTTATATACCATTAAAGCAAGTGTGGAAAAACATAAGTGATTGGAGAATCTGGGTAAAAAAGTGTATGGGAATTCCTTTTATTATATTTGTACTTTTTGGAAATTTAAAATTATATCACACAGTTGAAATCAATGTAAAGAGGTACCTTCAAATAAAGCCATCTTTCCAACATTACCCTGTAGTGTTAGGGGAAAAAAAAGGTAAGAGATCTAATTTTTCTAATTAGAGACCTAATTTATTCAGGAGACTTCTCTGACGTACAGAATATAGACATAAATGCAAGTTAAAAAGCAGTGTATGGTAAAGCCACTGCCAAGGTGAGAATCAACTTGCCTAGAATTACGGCATGGTGAAAAAGATGTTTACTTCTGGGGTTTGGTTGACCCCTGGACCTATCTTTTTCTTGCTGCCAACAGCCCTGATGTTATAGACATACCCCAGAATATCATAAGAGCAAAATCAGAAGTAGTGCTTCATTTAAAATTCAGATAATTCTATTCTGACAGAGGGAGGAAAAAGAGAAAAATGTGAGTGTTAGAAAGGAAGTTGGGAAGTTTCACTGACTACTACGTTACTCAGCATAACATAAATCATTATTAAACAGTAAACTTTCATATTTGAGCATTAATATGTTTATATGCACCAAGAAATGAGAGATTGATTTACTTATTCTATAAGCACATAAGGGAGTAAATGTTTAACATACAAATAAAATAAAAATTACATTACCGCATTTATTTTTTAAAACTCTTGATTTTTATACATGCTGATAAGAGCGTTTTCAGGCAAAAATAAGTTTCAACATGTGAAAATTTAAAACAAGTTTGGCATAAGGGAAAGTTCCTGTGACAAATCTTATTTTTGACTCATTTTGTAACTGGTTATATAATCACAAACTTGTTGATGTTAGCCAAAGGAATAGTTTATTCATGCAATATAAATTACTTCTGAGCCACTCCATGCTCCTTGCTCTGCCATCCCTATTAGAGATAATTGGTGTAATTCATGTATTACTGAAAATCCTATGAGCCTACAAATAACATTGCAATTATTACTTCAAAATTTCAAAAAACTTTACCAAGTCTGACAACCTCCCACAATTCTATAACAATTCTAACTATAGTTTGATTGTATCTCAGAGGAGAATACAATTAATTGAAGGACTATTACTAGTTCATTAATTACTAATATTTTTCTTAAAGATTTTTACAGATATGGTCATTTATGAAGACCAATTGAAGATATCAAAATCTCTAAAAATGGATATCAAGATTTACCTCTACATAATAAAGTGAAATGCTGTTCATTTATAGAGTGATGGTACATTTATCAATACAAATGTATCTATAATTTTCCCTCAAGAACTCTCTCAACAGGACTGTCAATTTTACACTAAAAGCAGTGATTTTTTTTTATTCCCCTTTGCATTTCCAATATTTACCACAGTGTCTGGCAGAGTATATTTTGTGGACTAAAAGGAGAGAAAGAAGAGATAAGAGAGGAAATAAGAGAAGTTGATTGAATGGATTGGGAGGCCTTCTGAAGTCAGGCAAACGAATCTTTTCGTATTGTGTGTGTGGTAGTATTTTGGATGGGAAGATCATAAATATATCCAGGAATGTTTGGTAAGTAGAATTTTTCAGTACAAGGTAAAACAAAGAGTAATGTGATCTTGAGGCTTTATGATAGGCCAGGTAAGCTGTAGGGCAAATCATTTGTTTTTGAGGTTTAATGTTAATTTAAAAACAAGGAATAAAAGATCAGGAATCTTCAGGAAGTGTGGAGGAAGAGGGGCTTCTACTGTGTTCTTTTTCAAAATTTTCTTGGCTGTTCTTAGAAGGCAGTGAAGTCTACAAGTCAAGAGTGTGATTTTGGGAACCAGCTCGCTTACATCCAGTCCAGACATTTGTCACTATTAGTTAAAGTGTTAATGCTTCTATTTCAGCATGGGTAAAATGAAGTTAATCAACATCCGCATCCAAAACATTGACTTGTCAAATTTTTAAAAAATATTGCTATTCTGTTTGGTGTGTCAGGGTGTCTCTGAGATGTGCATTTGCATTTACTTGAAGTCTATGAGATGAAGCATCTTTTTATTTGTTATTTGCCATTGTTTCATCTTTTATGAAATCCCATTGAGGTTGTTTGTTTTTTCTGTATTCTAATTCAAATTGATATTCTATTTTATTTATTGAAGGTCTACAGTTGATCACTTAGCACAATTATTTTTAAACTGTTGATATTTTTGTTTTTCTCCATTACAAATAAATATGAATTACTGTTAAATTACCATTATTATAAATATTTTAATTATTACTTGAGTTCTAAGTGGTTTCTGGTTTTTATAATAATTTGTTGACCTATATAATATTTAGAAAGTTTCAAAGTATTTTCAAATACAGATTTTTCTGACTGTATTAAAGATCTAAGTTTCTGACTTGTCCTTTCCCTTTTTCCTAAAGAATTTTTAACATTTCTTCCAAGGTAGGTCTACAGGCAATTACTTTCCTCAATTTTTGTTTATAGTCATATCAGAAAGTCCATTTTGTCCTTCATTTATGAAGGCTAATTTGGCAGGGTACAGAATTTTAGGTTGGTGGTCTTTTACACTCAGCGCTACAAATATTTCACTTGTTTCTATTCTTGCATAGTTTCTGAGTGGGCAGATGTAAATTTTGCCTTTGCTCCTCTGTAAGTAAATTGTTCTCTCTCTCTCTCTCTCTCTCTCTCTCTCTCTCTTCTTTCAAGAAATTTTCTTTATCTTTGCTTTTTAGTAGTTGAAATGTAATATGACTAGTTTGCATATAAAGTGCTTTGGGGGGGCATGTATTTTGGAAGGTGTTTCCTGACTTTCTGAAACTATGTCTTGGTTTCTGACATTAATTCGGAAACATTTTCAGCTATTATTGCTTAAAATATTTCTTCTTTTCTCACTTTCTTCTTCTGATATTCCCATTATACATATGTTACACTTTCGTAATTGTCCCAGAGTTCTTGAATATTCTGTTCCATTTAAATTTTTTTCTCTTTGCTTTTCTGCTTTGAATGTTTTATTGACATATCCTAAATTTAGAGATTTTTTTTTTCTCAGCTTGGACCAGTCCACTAATGAGCTCATGAAAAGAGTTTGTCATTGCTGTTACAGGTTCTTTTTTAGTTGTTATCGTGGTTGGTGATTTTATCTCTAGTATTTAAAATTTCTTTTTCTTAGAATTTTCATCTCTCTGCTCACATTGCCCATCTGTTCTTACGTGGTGTTTACTTTACCCATTAGAGTCTTTAGCAAATTAATCATAGTTGTTTTAAATTCTCAGTCTGATAATTACAAAATTCTTGCTATATCTGGTTCTAATGTTTGGTATGTCTCTTTCTATAGTATTTTTGCATTTTGATATGCCTTATAACTTTTTTTCCTTGATATGGACACAAGATACTAGGGGTAAAAGGAACTTTAGTAAATCAGACTTTAGTAATGTGGTGGTGGGGTGAGGGGAAAGGGAATTTTCTTATACTCTATAATGTGGTTTCAGTCTTTTTCTTTTTTAATTGTTAAACTTATGGGGATAACATTGGTAGCAACAATTACATAGGTTCCAGGTATGCAAGTCTACAGTGCATCATCTACTTATTGCATTATGAGTTCACCACACAGAGTAGGTTCTCTTTCCATCACCACATACTTGACTCCCTCCCCCTCCCCGCTTATCTTCAGGTAACCACGAAACTATTGACTGTGTCCATGAGTTTTTGGTTCTTTGTTGCTTTCAGTTTTATATTCCACATGAGTTAAGTCATTTAATTTTTTTTTTCACTGTGGCTTTTTTCGCTTTGCATAAAGATCATAAGATCCATCAATTTTGTTGCAAATGTCAGTATTTCATCTTTTCTTATAACTGAGCAATATTCCATTGTGTATATGTGCCACAGGTTCTTTATCCAGTCATCTGTCACAGCGCACTTTTGTTGTTTCCAAGTCTTGGCTATTGTAAACAGCACTGCGATGAACATTGGGGTACATAAATCTTTGCAGACTAAGGTTTTCAAATTTTTTGGGTAGATACCCAAAGGGGAATTGATAGGTCATATAGTAATTCCATTCCCAATTTTATGAGGAACATTTATACTGTCTTCCATAGACAATTTACATTCCCATCAGAAGTGTGCAAGGGTTCCTTTTCCTCCGCCATCTCTCCAGCACTTGTTATTTCTTGTCTTGTTGATAACAGCCATTCTAACAAGTGTGAGGTGGTATCTCATTGTGGTTTTGATTTGCATTTCCCTGATAGCTAATGAGGATGAGCATTTTTTCATATGTCTGCTGGCCATTTGTGTTTCTTTGTGGGAGAAGTGTCTGTTCAGTTTTTCTGCCCACTTTTTAATTGGGTTGTTCATTTTTTTGTTGTTAAGTCCTATTAGTTCTTTATATATTTTAGATATTAGACCCTTATCTGATGCGTTATTTGCAAATATTTTCTCCCATTCAATTGGCTGTCTCTTTGCTTTGTTGATGGTTTCTTTTGCTGTGCAGAAGCTTTTTAGTTTGATATAATCCCATTTATTCATTTTTGCTTTTACTTCCCTTGCCTTTGAGGCCAGGTTCATGAAGTCCTCCTTGAGCCTGCAATATATAAGTTTAGTACCAATGTTTTCTTCTATACAGTTTATTGTTTTGGATCTTATTTGGAGTCTTTTAATCCATTTTGAATTAATTTTGTATATGGTGACAGTTCACAGCTCAGATTCATTCTTTTGCATGTGGTTTTCCAATTTTTCCTAACACCATCCATGGAAGAGACTTTCTTTTCCCATTGCATATTTTTCACTTCTTTATCAAAAATTATTTGCCCATCTATTTGTGTTATTTCTGGAGTTTCAATTCGATTGCATTGGTCTGTGTGTCTGTTTTTCTGTCAATGCCAAGCTATTTTGATTATTGACACTTTATAGTATAAATTGAAATTGAGAACATGAAACAACTTATTAAGAAATGGCTGGATTAAAGAAGAAACAAAAGTAAAGATTAAAAAATACATAGAAATGAATGACACTAAAAATACAATGTATCAAAATTATTGGGATGCGGTGAAAGCAGTAATACCAGGAAAATTTATATCATTACAGGCCTATGTTAAGAAACAAGAAAAATCACAAGGGAACATTCTAACATCTCATCTTAAAGAACTTGTTCAGAGGGAGGGGAAGATGGCAACTGGAAGGGAGATCCAAAGCCTCTCCCAGAAAACACAATTGAACAGCCATCCAGGAGCCAAGAAAGAGAACCCTGAGTGATACAATGGCAGCTGAGAAATTCATTCATCACAAGTAAACACCTGAAGGTTAGAGAGAAGGGGGCAAGTGGGAGAGAGTAGAGGGTGCAGAGACAGATCACAACAGGACACAACCGCTGCTGATTATCTGGGAGCAGCACAGTGCATGGGAGTGGGACAACCAAGAGGCAACAAGAGTAAAAGCCAGCAAAGTGGCAGAACGGTGGGAGACCGTGGAGGAGCCAGGCCTTGGAGCAGTATTGGGGATGGTGCTTGGGAGCCAGTCTTTGGAACTTTTGAGTGGCAAGAGGGCTGAGCGAGGACTCTGAATGGCTGCAGGCTGAGGTGTGTCTCCAGAGATGGCACCTGGGCTCCCGGCACCCTCACGACCCACAGAGTGGGTGCCATGGCTCATGCGTGGGGCTGCAGCTCCTGTTCCCCAGCCCACTGTGGAGGCGGGCTGGCTACCTTCATACTGCCCGAGGTCAGGCCCACAGCTTTGGACTTGTGGTGTGCACACCTTCACACATTCTCCTGGGGTCCCACAAGCAGTGCAAGCCTGCAGACTCTGTCCCAACAGCTGGTTGCTAGAGCAAGCCTGGGAAAAATGGCAGATTTGATAGCATTCTCCCCAGCCAGCAGAAGCAGCCTCAGCCACATCACCCAGCTTCCCTAGCATAGGGAAGGAGGTGGAGCTGCCCCAGCACACTCTTTGTTGGCCTCTCCCCTCTCCTACAGCCCCCCCAACTGACTAACTGCAGGAAGTGGAGGGACCCTGGACAGATGCGCACCACCTCCAAACGTGGCAGGACACCAGAAATAAGAAATAAACAACCCCTCTCTCTCCCAAAACTTGGCCCCCAGAGCCACCTAGTGTCTTCCCTACAGCAAGACACCACAAAAGTACTAATCAGGGTTCCTGGCTCTGCTGAGCATAACACCCTCACGTCAAAGATGAATAACACAGCAGATAGTATGAATTCCTTAAAAACTAAAACTGCTCAGAAAGAACATGAAATTTATCCAGAAGACAGCTTCATTGACCTAGAAATTTCTGAACTAAGAGACAGAGAATTTAAAGTAACCATTCTAAAGGCTCTGAGAGAAATGAAAACATACTGGCAGAACACCATGGCTGACATGAACAACATAAAAAAGGAAATCCATGAACAAAAGGAACAATTTAACAAAGAAATTCAAAACATAAGGAAGATCAAGATGAAAATGTGAGAGATAAATAATATAGTAAAAGAAGTGAGAAATGAAATACTGCCATAGGAAACAGGGCCAACCAGATGGAGGAAAGAGTTAGTGATATCGAATATCGCAACATGGAAACAGCTCAGAAAGAAGAAGAGAGGGAATATAGAACCAAAAGCATTGAAAGAATTCTGCAAGAACTATCTGACTCCATGAGACAAAATATCAGGATAATAGGATTAGAAGAAGGGGCAGAGCATTCTACAGAGAGCATACTCAAACAAATAGTAGATGAGAATTCTCCAAACCTATGGAAAGATCTAGAACCTCAAGTTCAATAAGAAAGCAGATACCTTAGATACCTGGACCCTAACAGATCTTCTCCAAGACACATGGTAATAAAGATGTTCAAAACTAAAGACAAAGAGACAATTCTCAAGGTAGCCAGGGAAAAAAGAAATATAACCTTTAGAGGAAAACCCATCAGGCTGGCATCAGAGTTCTCAGCAGAAACTCTATAAGCCAGGAGGCAGTGGAATCCAATATTCAAAACTTTAAAAGAGAGAAACTTCCAGCCAAGAATGAATTATCCAGCAAAATTATCTTTCAGATATGAAGGTGGACTAAAGACCTTCTCAGACACACAGAAGCTGAGGGAATTTGCCAGCACAAGGCCAGCTCTCCAAGAAATACTGAAGGGGGGCTCTTCGGTCTGAAACAAAACATCAGGAAAAATGGAATAAAGTTGGGGCAACAAGAAAGAAGCAAAAATAAAACAAAAACAAACAAAGAAAGAAATAAGTAATGGCCACAGGAAATCCTAACATGTCAATCATCACTCTAAATGTTAATGGACTGAACTCACCAATAAAAAGACACAGAGTAGCAGACTAGATTAAAAAACAGAACCCATTGATATGCTGTCTCCAAGAGACACACCTCAGCCATAAGGATAAACACAGACTCAGAGTGAAAGGATGGGAAACAAAATTTCAAGCAAATGGTAACCAGAGACAAGCAGGAGTTAGCTGCCATACTGATATCTGATGAAATGAACTTCAGGTTACAAAAGATAGTAAAAGACAAGGACGGACATTACATAATGATAAAAGGCACAGTACAACAAGAATATTTGACACTAATTAATATATATGCTCCCAACCAGGAAGCACCAAAATATACAAGAAAACTACTAACAGATTTGAAAAAAAGAAACTAATAAATGCACAATCATCGTGGGAGACTTAAACACTCTGCTAACAGCCATGGACAGAT
>PVJL010015090.1:0-25636 GCA_004026885.1 Lyroderma lyra | reverse complement strand
TACCCAAAGAACTTGAAAACCTTTGTCCGCAAAGACTTATGTACCCCAATGTTCATTGCAGCGCTGTTCACAGTGGCCAAAACATGGAAACAACCAAAGTGCCCTGCGACAGACGACTGGATAAAGAAGCTGTGGTACATATACACAATGGAATATTACTCAGCTGTAAGAAAAGATGAAATATTGCCATTTGCGACAAAATGGATGGACCTAGAGATCATCATGCTAAGTGACATAAGCCAGACAGAAAAAACAAAGAAATGTATGACTTCACTCATATGCGGAATATAAAACTGAAAGCAAAGAAAAAAGAAATGAACAAACAAACAAACAAACCCATGGACACAATCAATAGTTTAATATTTATCTGGTGACGAGTGGAGAGAGGACAATAGAAGGGGGAGGGGGTGGGAGAAGAGGGAGGGGGTGCTAAATATATGGTGATGGAAAGAGAACTCAAAAAAAACCAAACAAACGTTATTTGAACACAAGCACTGCAGTAACGTGACAATTGAGCTGATAGCCACGATGGCTACCAAGTGACTAACACAGGGTGCATATACAATATGGGGACACTGGACAAAGGGATGATTCATGTCCCAGGTGGGAAGGAGCTATATGGTGTGAGGTTTTATCTTGCTACTTAGAACAGCACAACATTTAAAACTGATGAATTGCTTATTTCTAGAATTTTCCATTTACTATTTTCAAACCACAGTTGACCGAAGATAACTGAAACCATGTAAAGGGAAACCACAGATAAGGGGGCACTACTGCACATTATATAACTCATGACTATATTATGTGGCTTGGAGCTGTACATTTCACATTGCCACGTGAAACTTGGCCACATTCTCATGTGCCGTCTACACAGGACACATAGACAAGAATCAAAGCCAAAAGATGGCTGTGCTCCAGAAAAAAAATTTAGCAGATATTGGAGTCCATTGGGTTAGCAATGCTCTAATTCAGATACTTTCTAATTCTGAAAAATCATTGAGGTCCAATGGATATTGTTGAATATTCCAGTCGATAACAATAAGGGCCACCATGCATTGAGTGCTTACTTTATGCCAGACACTTATATGAATTCATTCACTTAATCCTGACAATAATCCTGTGACGCAAGTATTGTTACTTCTCTAATTGTACAAATGAGAAAACTGGAACATAGCTGGTAAGTGGCAGTGAGGATTGGACCCCAGGAAGCATAGCCCAGAGTCTATGAGTTTAACAAGATACTCTCTTGTCTCTCTTTTCATGGAAAGAACAGAGATTCACTTTAGGTCAATTAGAGGCTCTCAGTGGTTCCTGGTCTACTTAACTCAGTTATCTTTCAAAATCCAGTAGAAACCTTGCTTCCTTAGGCTACATTTGGTCCATTTTCTTTCACCTGCCCCTCCTAGTACCATGCATTCCAACCAGCATAACCCAAATTTTGCAAATTACTCATTGAATTAACTCTCTTCCCTGGCAGAATTCTTTGAGAGGGCAGAGACTGCATTTGTTTTGCTCACCACTGTGGTCTCAGTTACAGGGCACAGAGCAAGCGCATGATAAATCTTTATTGAAGGAATAAACAAGTAAGCACATCATAGCTGTCCTTGATCATGGAGGATGATAGAAAAGATGCACCCTGCCTGGTACAAAGCACACCACGTGTGCAAAAACACTGCGTGATGCAAACAGCTAACCAAAAGCAGAGAGCGGGGTCACCAGTGGAGACAGGCAGGACATCTGCTGGTGGTTCTCGGTATATAGAACAGGCTGGTTCCCAAACAAAAAGCTCCTGACGTGACCCACTCTCTTCAGGGCCCGTTTATTCAGCCAGGCTCCTGACATTTACGAGGCTCTCACCTGATGCTGTTCTGGAGGGATCTGACATAAAATAGAAATGATCATTACCAGCCTGACAAGCTCTGGTTATGGATCGTTCAATGAAAACTGGCAAAAAAAGCCCCTTCATTCACACCAACTTTAAAGCTAGCTCCAATCAGTCTGGTGTTTTGCTGTTCGTTGCACTTTACACAAAAGAAACGGACAGTCCCCAAAGACTTTGTAGATTTAGTATAAATATTATGTCCATTTTTATCATGGGTTTCTAATGACCGTAGCTGATCTTTACTAACTTGACCTTGTTCATTCAATTTGGGACCCTAGCCTTGTGTTCTAATGAAGTTTAGTTGGTTTATTCAGTTCACACATTTTTATCGAAGGCTTATTATATGCCAAATGCTGTGCTGGTCACTGGGACACCATAGTGAACTAAAAAGATGCAATCTGACTTCACAGTGTAGACGGATATATTAACAGGCAATTGCAAAAATAGCAAGGTCTATGGCTCACGCATAAAATTCAAGGAGTTTTATTTTTTTAAACGCTTAAATAGTAAGCAGAAATGGATATATGTGTTTATGTGCCTTTCTTTTTGTTTCCAGCAGATTCTTAATCATCTCTGTCTAACGGTTGAGGTGAGACAAAACTACATGCAAAAGGTGCAAGAGCATCTATAACTAAAGTATCAACAAATCATACAGTTAGTTCAGCTATTTTGAACTAGATGTACCATATAATTGCGGCCAGGCAAGGGCAGCTCTGAATTAGTTACCGAAAGAGCTTATTTCGAAATTCTGTGGAGAGACTATTCAAAGAGAACAAAAAGGCAGGTGTTGTAGATTGTATTATTGTTCCCTACTGTTTTGTCCTTCCTCCCTGTGATGTGATTATACTCCTCCCTACCCCCACCCACATCAGGCTGGGCCAAGTGGTTTGTTTTGCTTTTTGCAGTGTGCTTGGAAGTATTGTATGCCTTATCCAAGCAGAAGCTTTAAGAGCTTTCCAGTAGTTATGCATATTGCTCTTGTCCCTGTGACACACATCAGCCCATCCCAGGCATGGGCTCCTCCTCCAACCTAGGTACCAGAATGAAGAAGACCGGGAGGAGAGCCGACCAGTGAGTAACAGGTAAGATGCATAAGAAGTAAACTTTTGTGATTGTAAGCCACTGAGACATGGGGGTTGTTTGTTATTTCACATAATCTAGAGTAGACCAGAACACCAAGTTTCAGAGTCACCCAATGGTAGTCAAACAGAGCAAGACAAGAAATTAAGCATATAAAGAAGTTTATGGTCAAGCAGACAAAGAAGTCAGTGAAGATAAAGATGCTTTGACTAACTGAACAAGTTTGACATAATCTCTATTTATAGTACACTGAACCCAAGACCAGAAAAATGTACATTCTTTACAAACCCCCTGGAATAATTTATTAAAAAAATGACTTGTATACTGATTATGAAATTATCTCAACAAATTTCAAATAATCTGCATGCACAATCTCTGACTACAATGTAATTAATATAAAAATCAATTTTTAAAAATAAAAACCACACATTTGGAAATTGAAAACATACTTCTAAATAACTCATGGAACAAAGAAATCATAGTAAAGGTTAGAAAATGCTTAGAATTGAACAATAATACTACTTGTCAAAAATTAATGAGTTGTAGCAAAGGTAGTATTAAGAGGGACATTTATAATACCCTAAATGCATTGACTATAAAAGAACAAAGTCTGAAAAGTAATTAGCTAAGCATCCAACTTTAGGTGTTAGAAAAAGAAAATAATAAACCCAAAGAAAGTAGAAATATATTAGTAACAAGATAATTTACAATAACAACAAGAACAAGTTATTTAGAAATAAATCTAATAAAAGACATGTAATACCTCTATGGAGAAAATTATAAATCTAATATTAAAAAACATTTTAAAAGACTGTTAAATTAATTAAACAAGGAGGCCATTAAACTGAGGAGTCTTTAAGGCCCTAGTAACCTGGGCAAGCAAACCAAAACTTTAAGTCAAGAAATCGATGCCAGGGGTCCCTGGTGGTGTAGTGGCTAGCTTCAGCACTCTCAACGCTGCAGCCTGAGTTCAATTCCCAGCCAGGGAGCCACCAAAAAAGAAGATAAAAGAAAGAGATCAATGCCTCAAAGTTAAGAAATTGAAACCCAAGGACAATCAATCACAAATAGCCACAAAGCTCTCCCAAATAATGGAATCCCTTAAGCTATAGCCAATCAACTGATTTCCTTGCTGCTTCTGCCTCTTTTCTACAAAAGACTTTCCCCTAGCTCCTGTCATGGAGCCCCACTTCCATTGACAGGACTTCCAGTTTGGTACTGCTTACTTCAAATTGATATTTGCTCAAATAAACTCTTTAGAATGATATATAATGGACAATGCGTGTGCATGTCCGTGTGTGTGTGTGTGTGTGTGTGTGTGTGTGTGTGTATGATCTAGCAAGCTAATTCTATACATTATATGAAAATGTCAAGGAGAATGAGGTAGAAATACATGCCCTATCAGATAGTAATGAAGGCAAACTAACTAATGAAGCAGAATAAACAACCCTGAAACAGACTCTAACACATATAAAAACTGGATTTGTTACAGAGCAATGATCTACTGCTGTGTCACAAACTACCCCAAAACTTAATGTCTTAAAACAGCAACTGTTTTTATGATTTCTTACAGTTACAAGATCGACTGGTCAGTTTTTTGTGTTGGTCTCACTTTGACTTAACCATACAGGTGCATTCAGCTAGTCAGTGGGCCTGGCTAGAAATCCAAACAGGCTTCTCTTACATGACAGGGGCTGATGGCTGTCTGGGGTTCAGTTCTCTTCCAGGGGACTTCTCTCTATTAAAACTAGCATCTAGACCAACCCAGATTTGTGTGGGGGTGGGGGGAATAGATCCTACTTCATGATGGATGGAGTGGCATATGCATAAAGAGGGAACTGAGCATGACCATCTTTAGAGATTATCTAACACAGCTGGAATTACAGATGAGTGAGAAATCGAGGGCCTGATACAATGGGTTATCCATACTGAATAATGTGTCATTTGACCCCTACCACAAATAAATACCAGAGAGATTAAAGGCTTAACTGTTGAGAGTAAAATTATAAAAACTTTTAGAAAACAAACAGGAGAATGTGTTTAAGACCTTGGAAGAGAAATGATTACTGAATGAAGACACAAACAGGCACACACCATAAAAGAGAAAGATAAATTAAGCCCAATTGCATTAAAACACAGAGTGTTCATCCAAGTACCATGAAAAAATGAAAAGACACACCAAAATCCTGGTAAAAGATATTAGAAACATATCCAACTAACAGTGGACTATTACTCAGACTATGTGAAGAATTCTAAAATATCAATAAGGAAAGAACAACATAATTTTTATATATGGGTAGTTCCCTGGCTAGGAATCGAACCCAGGCCACAGCGTTGACAGTGCCAATGCCAAAGCCTTAAGCCACTACACCACCAGGGAACTCCTAGGATGACATAATTTTTAAAACAAAAAAACTTCAATAGGAACTTCAGAGAGGAAAAAAATGTAACCAATGTTAAATAAACGTGAAATGATTCTCACCTTTCTTACTACTCAGGGAATTGCAAATCAAAACTAAAATGAGGTATTTTCCATCCACCCGAACGGTAAAAATTTTAAATCCTCACAGTATCAAATTTGACTGGAAAAGAGGAATAAGAGGTACTCATACACTCTTCTACCGGAAGTAGCTGATACCACCTGTTTGGAAAACAATTTGACATTAATTAATCATTTTGAGGATGTATATACCTATGATCCAGTGATTTCACTTCCAGGCCTGTTTCCTAAAGAAACTTGTACATAAATATCAGGAGACAAATGTTTATAGAAGCAATGTTTGGAATAATAAAAAAAAAAAATGAAATTTACGCAAGTCCATGGATAAATTGGGGCTTGCTCTTTAGATGGAATACGAGGCAGCAATGAACGTGAGTGAACTTGGCTGCATTTCAAAAGCATAAGGTGAGCAATACAAACAAGTCAGATGACTAAATTCACTATATGATTCAACTTATAAAAGTTCAGAAATACAGAAAATTAAAGACTGTATTGATTACAGGTTGATATGAGGTAAAATTTTATAAAGAAAAATAAGGAGATGATAAAATTCAGGATCGTGGTTACCTCTGGGAAGAAGGGAGAGGGAAGGATCAAGGAGGCACACAAAAGTGTGCTCCAAGGACCTGGTAGCAGTCCATTTCAAACCTAGACATTGACTATATGGGCGTTTGTGGTGTTGGGATTCTTTAAGCTTTATGTGATAGGGGTTACTTTTTATATATTCAACAGCCAATAAGAACAATAAAAAAATTAAAGTCCTCAAAAAACACATGGTGGGGAGTTCCCTGATGGTGTAGCGGCTTAAGGCTTCGGCGTCGGCGCTGTCAGCGCTGCGGCCTGGGTTCGATTCCCAGTCAGGGAGCTACCCACATACCAAAAAGCAAAAACAAAACAAAACAAAACAAAAAAACACATGGAATATAATGAATGATGAGTGTACAATAGCAGAAATAATAACAATAATGTTACAGAGATAGACAGAGGGCCAAAAAAATGTATACACTTTTTAAGAAAGGAAAAAACTGTATTAACATTGTCACCATATATAACGTAGCAGAAAATGACTACAAGTCACATATGACTTCTTTAATTACAAGAGGTGCTCAACATGGTTACCATCTGTATTTATGTAATACGTAAATAGCATCTCTTAGAATGTGTATACATTTTTTGGCACAATGTGTGTGTGTGTGTGTGCGCGTGCTTGCACGCACGCATGGTGACATGTTAGGACAGAGAAATTTGATCCCCTTTTCCTTATTTCCCAAAAACACTAAGCAAAAGTTGGTTTTCATTTTCCAACCTCCTAGTTTCCACCAGTACTTTTCCCTCCATCTTCCGCGGGGACCCGAAGGGAATGAGAAAACAAGCCATGTGGCTATCTGGGAGAAGCTTCTGAAACAAGGGCAGAATAGAGAGGAAAAAACAAACTGATCTTTGTCTCAGAGTATCAAAAGTTCATCAGACGCATCAGGAAGGCAGCATTAAATCACCTTCAGTGGCTTGTGTCTGGTCGGTATGCAACATTCACCCCTCCTCCCACCACTGCCTCTCACCCCCAAATCTCAGCTTACTTCGGTCCTGTTACGATAAAGATCCTGGGTTGTGTTTCAAAGCCCTCGTCCATTAACTTGGCACAGTAGGCTCCACGTCTAATCACTGCTTCTTTATTCCCACATTTCCTGCCCAGGCACGGAAGGGCTGCACTGTGTGGGAGATGGGAGCCCCACATTCCCGCTACTTTTCAAATGTGCTCCCTTCTCTCTGTCTTCACCTGCACCCACTCATTATTACTTGCCTAGAGTGCTCCTCCTGCCTGGTCATCAATCTTCCTCGCCACTGCCAGAGACAACTCTTCTCTCAAAATAGGAATCAGCTCTGTCCCCTGCTTAAAAGCCTCATTTAATTCCCTTGAACTCCAGGAAGTGTCAACAGCTCTTACCTTGCTATTCAGGATGCTTTCGGAAGTGCTTCACCGACTCCTCCCGCTTTCTCTCATGCTCTCTGTATCTTCCAAGGCCCAGTGCCTTTGCACATGCTGTTCCCTCCACCTGGGCTCTTCTTCCCAGATCCATGCTGACGGTGGGTCTTTTCTAAGCAGCTGCACAGACAGTATCTATAAATACATGATACCAACTGACAGAAGAAAGATGTGAGCCACACCTTTGGGTGTCCTCTGGAAATAACTGGGGTCACTGGCAGGGATGAGGGCAGGCTGTAGGCTGTGGTATAGCTACTAACTACCTGGACCCATCAAGTGAGCAGAGATCTGGGGTGCACATGGAAAATACTTAGCATTAGCATGGTCTTCAGCAGGCTTTTCATAAAGAATAGGTCTCCCCTTAATTGATAGCAATGTCCCTATTTCTGACCTAACACTATAGTCCCTGTTTTTTGGTTTTTTGTTTGTTTTATGTTTCTTCTTCTTCTTCTTCTTCTTCTTCTTCTTCTTCTTCTTCTTCCTTCCTTCCTTCCTTCCTTCCTTCCTTCCTTCCTTCCTTCCTTCTTCTTCTTCCTTCCTTCTTCTTCTTCCTTCTTCTTCTTCCTTCCTTCTTCTTCTTCTTCCTTCCTTCTCCTTCTTCCTTCTTCCTTCTTCCCTCTTCCTTCTTCCTTCTTCCTTCTTCCTTCTTCCTTCTTCTTCTTTGGTTGGTTCCCTGAGCAGGGATTGAACCCAGGCCATGAGAGCACAGAATCCTAGCCACTACACCACCAGAGAATCCCTGGGAACCTCCCTCTAGTCCTTGTTAATTGGAGCAATAACTTGTTTCATCCTATGGTAGCTGTTGTCTTCTGTGGTAGCTACTCTCGGCTTCCTAGCTAAAGGCCTGTACTCCATTTCAATCACTTTGCTAGAAATGAGGATTGTATCAAAGTTTGGCTTCAGTCACAGTATTTGGCCAAAACCTGTTTTTGGCATTGGCCTTGATCTTTGGAAGGTCAAAAGCCTTCTGGCATTCTGATAGCAGAATGCCAACTTTAATGTCATTTCGGTCCTGCCTGAACTTGCCTGATCAATATGTAAGTGACTGCATAGTTACCATTAAATGTAATCAGCATAACAATGTCAATAGTAAAATAAAACATATTATTCAGAGTCATTATTAATTTCTGAATATGTGGTTTCAAATATAGGTAAGCATTTTAGATACAACATGGCAAAAAAACTTTGGACTTTGGACTTTGAATTCCTATCACTCAATTGAAGTCTACCTGTATATTTTTAGTTTGCAAGAGCAAAATGTTAGAATAATTTTTGAAGATTGTGAAAGCTCTTTATGTGATGAAAAATTATGAAGAAATTTCTAACATAGAATCTATTTAGATTAGTCCTGGGATAGAGAGAAGAAGGGGAAAATTCAGAATCAATGGAGTTTAAACCTAAGGTGCCTGAGAAAAATCAGGAACTGACTGAGAAAAACTGCATTAACCACAAAACTTTAGGAAAAGCACATGCTTTTGAAATTAACAAAGCTTTATAAAAATTTAATTCACACAAGGAAGAATAGTAGAGATTCTATGATAACATAATTCTAGTCTTTGTAGAACTGTTTGGTGTTCTAGGATTCCTAACATTAAATAAAATAACCTCTAAAACTGTATTTGGCTTTTAATTATTTCATTCCACTTAGGCCATGAATCATCATTTGTGTTTTCTGAAAGTAATTAGCATGCAGCCTAATGAAGCAGAATTACTGACTGTAAACAGAAAGATAACAGGCCACTGCCATCATTTTTCTACAAGTGAAGACAAGCCGCAAGGCAGGCAAGGGACTTTGGAATTGCCTTGTCATGTACTTATACAAGATGTTCAAACAAGATGAAATAGCAGCGATTACAGCCTTAAAAGGCTGCTTGAACAAAAGAAAGCCTTTAATGCAGTACTTTGTAGATTAAAATACCAATATAGCAGGGCTTACTAACCACCAAAGGTTGCCCGCAGAGAAAGTGGTTCATGTGCCAGAGCCTGCTGAAGAAGTACCAAAAGCAATGTTCCTTAAGAGAGCAGCAGGTCTTTCTTATCTGTAAAGGTGCTCTTATCATGTTTTTAACAGAAAGATGCTAAAATTGGTGTGCGTGCCCCAAACCTAAGCTGCAGATGGAAATGCTGGGAGTTGCGTTACCTTGGAAGCAGTTAAATTGGTTCATGGCCACATTTCTGGACCCAAGATTTAAGAACACATTTTTTCTCAAGCGATGGTGTCAGGCAGTGCGAGGCAGCAGGTAGATGTAGAAATATTAGGAATAAAAACACGAAAGTGATGGCAATAATTTTGTCTGCTTCAGAAAAATCACATCTGCGAATAGTGCACAGAGCTTTTATTTGTATAAAATTGCCTCCAAAAATTGTTATCCTCACTCTTAAACAAGCATGAATACAGGGAGGGCCATGATTAAGGCCATTTTCCCAATAATCTACCACACTTTTGTCAGCCAGAAATTCATTCTGTGGTGGTAGTACACAGTATGGGGCTCGATTATAACACTCAGCCCTTGGGCATTGGCCAAAATGTGTAATTGGTGCACTGCTACCAACAGGAACAAGTGTTTTGTATCTTTTAGATAAACTAAAAGCTGTGGCTTATTGCCCTACGTAGTAATGTAAAAATTTCTTCAGCCACAACATTCGGATGTTTAAAAAAACGAACAATCAGATATCAAGCATATTTCTCAGTAGCCAAACTTTGTTTTTAGCTGAGCTCCCAATCTGCCTGACAGGAGAAATCTTAGTCTGGAAGTTTTCAGTTTTTCTCAGTCAGTTCCTGATTTTTCTCAGGCACCTTAGGTTTAAACTCCATTGATTCTGAATTTTCCCCTTCTTCCCTCTATCCCAGGACTAATCTAAATTCCAGGCAGTTTGGAAGCAAGATGGACAGATGTCTGATTTGCAGCCGTCCCTGGCCCTGCACTGGCAGTGGCTAAAAGGGTAACTTTCAGGTGAACTTTGGGCACGAGCTGTCTTCCAGGCTGCTTCTACTGAGGCAGTGTGTCCCAGGCGGTGTCACCTACACTGTTCTCTGCATCAGCCCCTCGCTGGAAGTGAGACGTTTTCTTTAAGTTCACACTCTCTCAGCTCATTCCTAAGCCTTTCATGGAGACTAGGGAAATGATGCTCATCTCCCTCGCAAACTATCCCAAGTTAATTTGTCTGTCCTATCATTGTCAGGCTACTTTGGTAAGAAGCAGGATGTCCCATGATTAGAGGGACTAATATTACTCTCTGTATAACCTCACTACCAGATGGTGTCATACAATGAAGGCAACATGTACAAACATTTATCGGCAAGCAGCACACACACACAAAATCATACAGTCACTGCATTTTTACCATCCTTATAGAGCCTGACAAGCATCCTGCATGAAAGGTTCATGCAAAGGCAAAATGTAACCATAGTCTGACCCTGGAATCTTCTAAGACAGAGCTCTTCGATAAAAATAGAATGCAGTTCCCAAAAGTAATGTAAATTTTCTAGTAGCCACATATTTTTTTTAAAGTAAAAAGAATCAGGTGAAGTTAAATTTTGGTTTACTTGTTTTTAACTTTTATATTGTAAGTAAAATAAAGCCATAGATGCTGAAATCCTCACAGAACAAATGCATGGCTTAATGAGTTATTATAAGATGAGCACCTTATAATACCTGGGTAACTACCACCCACGGTAAGAAGCAGGACTTTGCTATCCACCTCAGAGGCTCTTGATGTGTCCTGGCCAATTCCAGCCCAATTCCAACCCAATCCTACACAGAGTTCCCACATCCCTCCACAGATACCCAGTTTCCCCTATTATTAAAGTCTTACATAGTAAGGTGTACTCATTACAAATAATAAACCAATACTGACACATTATTATCGACTAAAGTCCAAAATTCAGTCAGATTTCCTTGGTTTTTACATAATGTCCTTTTTCATGTCCAGAATCCCACCCAGAATGCCATAGTACCTTTCATTATGAAGTCATCTTGGGCTCTTGGCTGTGACAGTTTCTCAGGCTTTTCTGGTGTTTCATGACCTTGAGAATTTTGGGGATTGCTCATCAGGTATACTGTTGGATTGGCTCCTCTCCGAGAGTTTGCCTGGCGTCTTTCTCATGATTAGATTGGGGTTATAGGCATTGGTGAGGAAGATCACAGAGGCAAGGAGCCATTTTTATCACATCATAACAAGGCTACATACTATCCACCTGACTTATGACTGTTGATGTTGACCTTGATCACCTCATTGAAGGTGAAATTAATTCTAATAATATATTCTATTTGATCCAATAGATCCAAAACATGATCATTGCAACATGCAATCAATATAAAAGTTGTTAGTGAGATATTTTACATTCTTTTTTTATACTAAGATATTAAAGTCTGGTGTGTTTTACACTTAGACACATCTCAATTCGGATTGGGCCAGTGGTTTCAACCTTCCTAATGCCGGGACCCTTTAATACAGTTCCTCATGTCATGGTATGGTGACCCCCATAACATTATTGTCGTTGCTACTTCATAACTGTCATGCTGCTGCTGTTATGAATTGTAATGTAAATATCTGATACGTGTTTTCCGATGGTCTTAGGCGACCCCTGTGAATGGGTCGTTCGACCCCCAAAGGGGTCGTGACCCACAGGTCGCGCCTAATAATTAGGCGCTTTTCCGGGGGGAAACAGCTGCATGTGCCGGGGGTCACCGTACTAGACAGTGCAGGGCTAAGAGGCTTCTCCTCCTGGGGTTCCAGGCAGGAAAGGAAGCACTAATTCGCTCTTGTTGAAAGCCCCAAATATACCTAGGGGTTGGATCACACCTCCTCCGACCTGCTCAGCGATCTCAGCAGGGGTCAATGCACTGGTTCCCTGCCCACTTCCTGCTTTGCAGGCAGGCAGCCCCCACTTCCCGTGGGATCTTTGCGTAATAGCGGGAGGAGGTAGATGACACAGTAGCTCTGCTGAAAGTATCCAAACCTTTTAACCTTGCTCCTGGAACCCTGCTGGGGTTTTAGTTTGGATTTTACCTACTTGTTTGTTGTGTTCTCTCCTAAACCCCGGGAATCTGAAGGCTGAGTTGCATCGGCCCAACTCAGCCTCTGCCCCTGCGGGCCAATTGAAGCGGTACAGTCTGAGCGGCTGAGCCTCCCCGAAAAAGATGAAGAAATCCAAAGGATATTTTGGAGGCAGTGAGGAAAGAGAACGCTGTCATTAATACTTTGCTGTATCACCTTGCCACACTAATTAATAACCTTTAAAATGAGTCACAGTCCTTTAAAAGCTATCATGGGATCAGCAACATAACATTGGCTCTCATGGGGTCAAAAGGGGCCACGTTCAAAAATATACATAATTATCTTTCAAGGAAAGTCATTGGTAGCTAATTCACAACACTCCCCCTGGATGTTCTTGCATTTTTGTCTCATTTACGAAAGTCAGTAGTTGACTTCAAACTTCCAAATGTATCAGGTTTTAAAAGCTCTACGATGTTCTGGAATACCATTTCCAACAAAACAATTTTGTCAACAGTTAAGTCTCCAGGCTAGTTCCCCAGGCCTATTTGATTCATAGTGTAGCTGAAATAAATGACATCTGAACGGAAAATTGTAGGAGACAACATTGTTAAGTTATTTAAGGGACCTCTCAGCATAGAAAGCTACAACTGTGTGTTTCTTGTAGGTAAATGGTCCTATGGGAAAAGCTCTTTCAGCCAAATTGACCATAAAGTCTCAGCAGCTCTTCTTCCCTCTCCCCTTCCCCAATTTTCTTCTGAAGTCTTGGGGTGTCATTGCAGCCAAGAACTTTAAGCCTCTTTTTCTCTTTTCACCAATCTTGCTAACAGTAAAAGCTCTTAGGCAAAAGATGAAAAGACTGCTCTTGTAGCTTGTGTCCATGAAGGAAGACAGGCGGAAGGTGGGTGATATGAACAGAAAAGATTCGTTTTCAATTTACATGCAATTTTTTTAAATGATAAAATTTAAAGCCGACTTTCCTTTGAGCTTTTAAGTTAGTATAAATTGTATTGTTCTATTAATAAGTCTAGTACATTTTAATAAAGGGGCTTTGATTAATATTCTCAAGCTGAACAAACTAAACTCCCTCCAACCAGTTATGTTTACAAGCTTAGTTTAATTAAATTTCTCATAAACATTTTAAACTGCGTTAATAAATTTAAGATAGTCCATTTTTTAATCACCTACCCTGACAAGCAAAACATTCTCAAGTACTTACAGACTAAATGAAATTTATAAATATAATGAATCTCTTAAACCTTTCAATAGTATACTGCTTGCAAACCATAAAATCCTCTTACACCTTTCAGCAATAAGTTATAAATCTAAAGTCAATTGCTCCATTACACGTTTCAAGTCGAAATCAGAAGGCTAATCTCTCAGATAGTCTCATATACCCAGTTATTTTAAACATGATAAACACCCTGAACACCAAAAACACACAGTTTGTTGTTCCTAAATTTAATACTGACGTGATAATACTCGTACTGTGGATTTGGTCTCTTGACTTTTCTATATTTAATTGTAAGTCTTTCCAAGGCTAAAATATGTGCACAAACTACAACGAAGCGAACATTTATAGCATCTCAAAACGAGTTGATGTCCCCATCCCAAGCAGGTTGCACTGATTTCTTGCCAGAGATTTTTGGCCCAGGGCGGGATCTGAATTCCAGGGTTCTTTTTCCAGGACCAAAAATAGATGCATTCAACTTTAAAAAAAAAAAAAAAAAAAAAAAGCTAGTCACTTATTCCAACTGGGGATTTTAAGTCCAAACGTTTTGCAATGGAAATGTTCGGTTTGGCTGAACCCGCCTTCTGGATGTAAGTGAAACCATCTATCTAATTTTTTTGGCTCCTATTTGAGTCCACCACCCACCCCAGATCCCAGGTTGCTTTATCACTTTAAGTGGATTCAACTAGCTTCTTACTGCTTGATTGAATTGGACAGTACTTTCCTTTTTTTTTTTTTTTTGTCTGCTCTCTGTACAATCTTTAACTCTTACTGATGGCCTGTGTTTGCTTCAAGGGAGGAGCGAGTCCCAAGAATGCTGTGACGTTGCCTTCTATTTTAAGAAGGAACCTGGCTGGGAAGGGACGAGTGTGGCCTTCTGCGTGCGACCGGGGCGGGAAGAGCTGGCAGGACATCAAGAAGTGCATGCTGGGAAGGAGAGCGTAACGGCGAGGGTGGCCCAAGGCTGGGACCTCTACTCCGTCGTAACTCCCCACCGCCCCTCTTCCAACCCCCGTCCTGGATTCCCTACAACCGGTGCCAATGAGGTGGTGGCAGGGGGCAGGGAGATCAGTGACGTCTCGTCTCCCTGCTACACGGGAAAGACGTTCCTTCTGACAACCTTGGGTCCCAAGGGGACCCCCTCAATGTGGATTTTGTTCCCGAGTACAACTTTGCAAGCGGGCTGCCTGAGAGCCATTGGTAACTGGCTCTTGACAACCAGAAAATTCACGTGGGAAACGTGGCCTTTGCGGGACTGCTTACCGGGCTGTAGCCTGCGCCCCTCCCATGCCCCGCCTTGCTCTGTCATCTCCGCGGCAGCTTTTCACTTCTGCTTTCTCCCCCTTTCTCCTTCAGGTCTTAGGTTGAATTCCACTTGGGTTAACTCCTTGATAAGCTCCCACATCCACGCTGTGACAGCTTCTCAGTGTGGTCTTTCCCGCTGGGAAAGTTATATGCCCCAAACCCAGCACGTGTCTAGCAAATCATTTTTGTCCCACACAAACTATTTATAATGTGGGCTTGAAACTTCAATTCTAATCTTGAAAATGAAAGAAGAAATAGTGTATCTTGAAATTCAGCATTTGAGAAAAATAGGTTTAATGGGGAGTTAAATGAAGATTTCTGAAAAACTCAAAATGGACATGTATCCAGAGAGAGAGGACTCTTTAGGGAAGTGTAGCACACAGCGAGGTTCCCCCATCAGCTCCACGAGTGTTCCCAAAGTGATCGCCTAGGTAACCGGCCCCAGATCCAGTAACAGAACGTTTCCAGCACCCCAGAAGGCCCCCATGAGTCCTCTAAGAGCGACTTCCATACTATTTAACCTTTAATCTAAAAAAATTGCTGACTGTGCACCAATTGTAGACATTAATATCACGCATATGAGTGTGTGATCTTGGGCTGCTTTATCTCTCTGTCTTAGTCACCTGATCTGGAATACCGAGCTGATAGGAGCTTCCAAATAGGGTTGTTTCTAGAATGTACTCATAAATGTTAGTGACTGAATTCATCGGAGCCCCACAAGGAGATGGGAGCCACTTTAAGTCTTTCAAACAAAGGGAAAATGACAAAGGGAACTGGCAGTGTAAGAGCGAAGCCACGCAGTCCAGTGAGACCACCCAGAGGTCAGTACCAGCCGGGACTACCATCCCTGGGCCTGGAGGAGCAAATGAAGAAAGCAACCTTGGCAGAGCCCAGAAGACAGGCCGTCAGGGGGAGTCAGGACCAAAGTGAGGGTTACCAGGCAGAAACTGGCACCCCTGAGAGAGAGAGGGAGAGAGAGGCCGTCCAACAGGTAGTAGAATGATGGAGGACTCACAGACTGCCAGAAATGATGACACAAGAAATAGTGGTGGCTGGGGGGTATGGAGGGTAGGGATAAATCTCGGCTTCTCCCTTCCTCCTACTTTGCAGTCTGACGCCAGTGCCTTCCGCTGGCCAAACCTATCTAGAAGCCGGAGGCCAAGGAGCCTGGGGAGGGCGGTTCCCTGAATTCAGGGCAGGGCAGGTGTGGGCTCATGTGGATCTCAAAGGATTGGTACGGATGTTGTTGTTATTTTCTTATTTCAAAATGTATACCTTTGCTTATCCTTGATAAAAGTGTTTCCTTGACATCAGTCTTCCATTTACCAACAAATACTAGAATTTCTTTTGGGCTCCTAGTGGTGTTTCAGTTATCATTGCTGTGTAGCAAACCACTCCAAAATTTAGTGGCCTGCAAAGCAATAATCATTCATTTGTTCCCCAAGTGTACAGGCTTGGGAGGGACAGCTGCTTTGGTACCACGTGGCAGCTCAACTAGGGGCAGAGGACCCCTTGCTCACCCCTGTATCCCTAGTGCTTAGAACAGAACCTGAACATAGGAATATTTCAATTTTTTTTTGACTGATCAAATCAATTCCAACCTGAAACCAGCCCTATGTCTACATTTTCATTTACACCAAAATACTTTCTTTTAATTCAGTTTGAGCTGTGTTTTCTGTTGCTTACAATTAAAGTATTCTTTTGATAAGAGGGAGATTAGGATGTGAGGAAAGAATTAAATATTACAGAGAAGCAGGAAGAGGAGTTCAGACCACTAGGGACTAAGAGATGTTCTCTAAGAGTGGGGGAAGGGCAGGGGTTCCACATGCCTTTTGGTGGCAGTGCCCCAATGAGATGACAAGACCCCAGATGAGTGGAGTGGTGACCTAGAAAAATGGCTGCCAGTCTGGGTTTGGAGGCAGCCCCAGCAGCCAAAAACTGTCACTCTGTAAGCAAGGCACACAAATCTGCAGGCAGTACCCGACTCTGAAAGGACCATGTAAGAGAGACAACAGCCATCTCTTAGAAGGCCCCTATGGACAGATGACTGAGGACCCTCAAAATGTGGGCACTGCATGAGGCCTCCTAACCTTGCCATGACTCCCAAGAAGTGAGAAAAAAGCTCCAAGAGTGACTGCAATAGATTTCCTGCCAACTTGGAGCATGACATGAGAAATTAAGTCGATTTGTAGAAAGTCATTTTTCTCTACACCTGGCTTTGTGGATTGCGATTCCTATCAGCTACGTGAGCATGATAAGGAGCTTGCCTAAGATGGAATGCAGTTTTGAAGACTGGAGAAAATGTGAGCAGGGGAGTAGGTGTGGGGGATTAGTGGGGATTGGATGCAGAATGCATCCAATTGGATGCATCCAAGATCCCCTTGAGTGTTGGGAAAGGGGAAGTGACTTACAAGCTCCTCTAGGACAGACAGCAGTTATGACTGATACGCAAATTAGCTCTGTGTAATTGGTTAATAGAGAAATGATGTCAGTAAAAGGCAAAAGTGGTATTGACCCACACACAGCTTTACCCAATAGGTCAATGTTTTATTCCACTACATTTTGTTCCACTTTGTTCCCCTAAGTAACAACTGCTGAACACAGCAAGCCACAGAGGAATACGATACTGTAAAGAATAGCCACGATTCACCCCTTTATTCTCTTGTCTTGATCTAACTATATCCTCTGTCTTAGAGGTGGAATTCCTCCGGATCTTTTGTATATTGAATTCTGTCTCTACAAATGAATAGCCTCAATTTGTTCTTATACCCATTTACATCAAGCTTGCTTTACTTTTTAAAAACAAATCCCTATATTTACTTAGTTCTTTATTCACGATTAAACTTATCTTTTTATTGTACTGTTATTTTATTAGGTTCCTTTTTGCTCGTGGCATAGTTATTAAGTTGCATACATTTTAAGTGGTCTGTCTCAACCGAATATTTTCCATAAGCCTTACTGTTTTAACGGAGCCTCTTTACAAAAATGAGGGTTTTTCTAAACTTAGGTATGGATTCTCGTGGAACTGCTTGTACTTCTTGCATTAGCCACCAGGTGGCGTCACCGGCCCCAGACAACTTTGCTCTCCAGGGATTCTCAGAGGTTGGGACCAGGGAAGTAGCTGGTTGGACAGTGCCTGTTCTCACACCAGCATATATACATATGTATGTATATATGTATGTTAACTCGTGTGTGTGTGTGTGTGTACACATATACGTATACATACTCATACAAGGGCTGTCTGAAAAAAAATTTAGTCATAAATGCTTCTATTTTTTGTATTACATGACTGGATACTTTCCGGACAACCTTCATATACATACATATCTATGTCTATATCTATATCTATATCTATATCTATATCTATATCTATATCTATATCTACACACACACACACACACACACACACACACACACCACACACACACACTGTATACCCTGCCTCCTCTAATTTGCCTCAGTTTTCTCTGCTAAATATTGTTACTTAAAAATTTAGCTTTAAGTGCAGAAGAATTGCTCTGCCTTCTGCCTTGAGTTCACAATCCTTGTCTTTTGCATTTTCTTTAGAGAGTTACTCGCAGTCCTTTTTGGCCTCCTAAATCCACTTCTCGACACTGACCCTTCTCCAAGTGATACCATCTCAGTACAACAAGACCAGGAGTGGCTGGTTTATTCCCTACTGAATGCTCAAGGGCCACTGGAGATGAGCCCTTTAGAAGCACGTCAGTAACTGAGTAACATGCAGCACAAATCGGTGCCATCCTTCTGCCCTTTCTTTCCATCGCTGCCTTCTTTCATACCAACAGGAGGTGTTAATGCTGCAAGTATAACACATACCACTTAGATTTCTCTCATGGTTCACTAGGTTTTCAATTTATACTTGTCAACTTTTTTCTTGTGCCTACTTACATCATTCCATGAACATTTTAAATAAATATATTGCCTTACGTTGCACAACCATCTACTCCTTTGGAATCCTTCCCTTTATTTTTTTAAATTAAAAATTTTTTTTTCATTTTGCCAGTGCAATTGCAACTTGCCACAGAAAGCCCATCCAGACTCAACTGGAATCACTCAGCCCTCCCCCATGTTCTGACAGCCCGTAATTTGCACCGGCATAAAAGCACCCATGTGCCATTGTTGTGAAAGCAGTGTCCTGGGCAACCCATGGCCTTTGGGGCTGGGAGAGCCTGGGTTTGTTTCCTGCCTTTTCCACTTTTGAGAGCAAATTATGAGGACTTAACTATTCTGGGCTCCAGTTTTCTCATCTATATAACAGAAGTAGTATCTCATGTGGCTGTTGTGAAAATGAAATGGAATCATGTATCTAAGGTAGTGGCCTAATATAGTAGCACATATTAAGTACTCAGTTAATATGGGTATTACTATTTGGGTATTTATCCATTCATTCACTCAATAAATATTGTGGATGTATTAGTCCAATATGGCTGCTGTAACAAAATACCACAGACTAGGTGGCTTACAAGCAACGAAAATGTATCCCTTTTAGTCCTAGAGGCTGGAAGTTCAAGATCAGGGTGCCAACATGGGCAGGTTCTGGTGAAGGCCCTCTTTTGGACTGTAGACTGCTGACTTCTTTTGTTTGTTTGTTTGTTTGTTTGTTTGTTTTTTGTTTTTGTTTTTTTTGCTTTTTTGGTATGTGGGTAGCCCCCTGGCTGGGAATCGAACCTAGGCCGCAGTGCTGACAGTGCCAGAGCCAAAGCCTTAAGCCACTACACCATCAGGGAACTCCTGACTGCTGACTTCTTGCTGTGTTCTCACATGGTGGAAGGGGCCAGGGAATCTCTCTGAAGCCTCCATTCCTGCGAGTTCCACCTTCATAACTAAAGCACTTCCCAAACGTCCCCCCATGAATACCATCAGCTTTGGGGGTTAGGATTTCAACATATGAATTTGTGGGGGGAGTACACAAACATTCAGCTAACCACATGGGGCTTACTCTATAGAGTGGGGAAAGATATATTGTTATGGACTGAATTGTGTCGCCCCAAATTCAAATGTTGAACCTCTAACCCCTAATGTGACTTTGGAGATAAGAGCTTTACAAAAGTAATTAAGGTTAAATGAGGTTGTGAAGGTGGGGCCCTAAGCCAATAAGATTAGTGTCCTTCTAAAAAGGGACACCAGAGTGTTCCCTTCTGTTTCTTTCTCTTTGCCCCCCTACCCCCACCCCCTGCCATTTCTCTTTCTGAGTTTCTCTTTCAACTAACTTTTGCAACTTCCTAAGGACAAGGGCATATCTAGAAAAATACCCAGCTGTTCTCTTAGCCAGCAGGAGGCTGGGCGGGGCTTCCCAGGCCCTCTCTGTTCCATGGCACTACTCATAGGCGTTTGTGCTAGGCCACAGTTAAGTGGTATGGAGCCTTCCATGAGAGTGAGCCTCCAGATTTCAAATGGAAAGTTGGCACAAATCTCTTCTACTCTCAGAACACTCTAAGCATATGTAGGAATCTGGAGCTAATCCCAAATAAAGACAGGTGAGATACTATCTTCTTATTTTAGAAAAGATCGATGCTTATCTATCTTATTTTCCTTGAATTCATATTCCAACACAACATAGAGAATTTTTGTATAGTGTCAGGGGAAGAGGTGGGGAGCAGCAAATCTTTCCTGATTTATATCTGGATTGCTCTTGAATTTAAAACAAAAACGTTGGACTACCTTTGTCCTCTAGTTCTGCCCCTCTGAGGCAACAGAGGACTCACATCCAGTGACCTAAATGGGGATGATCACAGGACAAAAAAGATCTATGGGGAAAAACATCAGCTAATATTTCACAATAGCATATTGCCACATGTGTAATTATTTACTTTCTAAATGCACTTGGTCAAGAAAATGGATAAGAACAAGCAAGAAAATTGTTCACAGTACATCTTTGTGGATTTGGTCAGTTAATGGATTGTATCAGTCAGTGTCCACGAGGAGACAGAAACCACACAGAAAATATAACAGAGAACATTCCATAAAGATAATTATTAATTATCATAGGGATTAATTATAAAGAGGGAAAGGGAACTATGAATCCTCCAGCACTGAGGGAGAGTACCTGAGGAAGGACAGACTTGAGAGGCAGAGTGCCAGGTGTCATCTCCAAGAGCAGGTTGGGATCCCACTGGGATCTGAGATGGCTACTCGAAGATGGCTTGCCCTGGGGCAGAGTTGATCTGATCTACACTTTTGAAGCGAAGGCTGGTAGGAAGAAAGCCATGGTTGGGGGTGCCCATGGGAAAGGAAACACCTGGTCAGAATGCAGGTGGGCTGAGGCAGGGGAGCTGCCTGCTGGGATGCCTGCAAGACTCACTAGCAGGGATGCCACCGAAATTCGATGGCAGTGTGTCCCCACCCTAAGCACCTCTGGCAGCAGTGGAGTAGGAGCACGAAAAGAATAACAAAGCAGAACCAGGAAGAAAGCCCCTTCCTCCTGCAATGTCCCTCCAGCGCCCTCTACTGACAGTATTTAACATGGTGCGAGTGGAAAAGGAGAAATCCTGATAAGGCCTAAAAAAATCTATTAACACAGAGGAGGCATGAAAAGTAAATTTGGGGAGTTCCCTGGTGGTGTAGTGGCTTAGGCTTCGGCGCTGTCAACGCTGTGGCCTGGGTTCGATTCCCAGCCAGGGAACTACCCACATACTACAAAAACCAAACAAACAAAAAACGAAAAGTAAATTTGGAACTGAGAGACAATAAATTAATCATTGACATGTGGATGAAGTACAGAGCCTATGGGATCATTTACCATAGTCTCTAGAAGAGTCTCTAGTTGAGTACCAGGCACTGTGACCAAGTGCTAATGATATAATGGAGAACCTGAGAGGCCCAAATCTCTGCCCTCCTGCAGTTGGCATTTGCGGTAGAAGCAGGCATAGACTGACTGATAATAAATAAGTAAACAACCCCAAAATACTGACCATGATTAATACTCTGATAACTATGATAGAGACAAAGGAGGGAGGGGACCCTTTTTCAGAATGGGCCAACTGGAAGACCTCTGTGAGGAGGAGGTGACAAAAATTATGAATGACTTTGAAAGAGGCAAAAAAGATTACTCCATCTCTTGTCTAGTGCACCCTTCAAGTTCTTCTTTGCCTGTTTTTATCTTTGAACTATTTTACAACTCTGTAAATTGTAGCTGACTGGTAGCAGTGCAAATGGAGCCTATTCACAGACACACAAACATATTTTGTCCTATGGAAAGTGCAATTGATTTCCCTCCCCTCATCCCTCTGCAGAAGAATCCAGTTTTGCATATATTAAGCAAATTCATTTTTAACATTCCTGATGGTTAGTATGTAACTGCTCTTTGAAATCTTCTTTTATTCCATTGTAACATCTTACAGTTCCCTCATTCATTAACAAGTTAAGTGAAATCTTTCATGTGTGCATTTTATATTCACATGAAAGTCATAATTTATCTTTTAAAAAATTGGGAACCTTGAACACATTTAAATTCAATCCCCCAAAGACTCTAGTGCTGAGGGTTCCTCAGCCAAAGGCTACCAGCCTAACATTCACATCACATCAAGATTGAAATGAGCTGATCGCACTCTCTACTCCCTTCATTATTTGTGTGTTGATAACACATACCAAAAATATCACCTCTGCAAGATGAGGTCAAGAGTGAACACAGGCTTTCAATTTAGAAGCTGACATACTTTTATCAAGGGTGCTCATGAAATCAAAGAGATAATGATTTTTCTAACAGTTGGTAGTTAAAAGGATGTTCAACAGAACTCAGATATTTTTGAGCCTATGGCAGGGTTGTGTTGACAGAAGCCTAGAATTTTAAAACAGCATAGAAAACTTAGAAGTCATCTAGTTCAACCTCTTCATTTTACAGATGAAATTTATCAGGTCAAGAAAGCCTATGTGACTTGTTAAAGATCATCAACTAATAATGGCAAGCTGAGATATAACCCAGTCCTGTACTTATTCTACCACCATGATGTTGGAGCAAACCAGAATTCCACATAATGCTCCCCACCTCTCTTTCCCCCTTCATATGTACTCACTCCACAAAAAGAGTGTCAGGAAGGGTAGTATGTAATTAAAAAAGAGCTTGGATTCAGAAATATTCTCGGTTTTTGCCTAGTTTTATTGCTATCGGCCTAAGGATCTGGCGACTTGCTGCTCGTCAGTCAATGATTGGGAGACAAGGTTGGTAGAAAGAAAAGCAGGTTTATTAAAAATATCAGCCTTCTAGGAGAGTGGTAGGACTCCTGCCTCCAAAGTCCATCTCATCTCAGTACAACCAGAAGGTTTTATGGGCAGGTAGGAAGAAGCAGAACAAAGTGAAAGGTGAGTTAGGGGACTCATTGGAAGAAAGTCTCCTGGGGTGCGACTGGTTTCATGATGGTTATCTCAAACCCAGTCTTAGGGCTGATTTCATATGTTATCTGACAAGAGAATCTCAGTCCAGAATTGCAGCCCGGTTGCTGGTGTCCAGATGGTTGGGCTGACTCAGTTTCTTGCAAGTTAGTGTTCTGTTCATTAATGTGATTAATATGGTATGCACGTAGCGTTGGGAAAAACAGAACCATTAAGGCCAGCAGGAAAAGGAAAAGTTTTAAGCTAAATTACACTCTTGAATCGAACTAAACTCAGAGTGGTAAATCCTAAAAATAGAAAACACAGTGTCACCCTTATATTATTATGTTTGTATTCTGAGCTTTAGTGTCTTTGGCAAAGTGGGCATAGATTATTAAATTATAATAAGCTGCCTCAAAAGATTATTATAAAAAAAAAGATTATTATGAGGGCTAATAATAACCTATATAAAGTGCCTAGTACACAGTAGGTGTATAATAATCCACAGCTACTCTTAAATGGTTACTCTTCCCCAATAACGAAGATATATCAAAGTAACCATCTGCATGCCATAAAAACTCTTCTTTGTAGAATGCACAGTTGACAATACTAACACATTTATAATAAATTAGTACTTTGTGTAAATTAAAGTTACACACCCACCCACATACAGCTGTCTGTTAGAAAAATCCATTTTTATTGAATAAACAATCAGCAAACATAAGTCAACTCTATGAAAATCAATATTCTTTCTCTTCGTCCCACCGTTTCATTTGGATGCTTGAAAACATATATGTCTTTCGACACAATTTGATTACTTACAAACTGCCTAAAACGAAACATGTAACACTGTATTTTTAAAAGTACAAGCAAGGTTCTGGAGTATGAGGCAATCCAAGTGAGGCACAAGCTCTGCATGCCACATCCTCTGCATAGGTGATGGGCCCTCAGAGTGGTGATTACCTAAGCCTCCTTCCCCATTGATAAAACAACTATTTGTTTAATACTTTATAGTGAACAAAGAACTTTCATAGATACAATTTTAAATGTTCTTAAGAAACCAAAGAAAGGATGCTATGCCCTTTGTGAGGCAACAGAAACAGGGGTAGGGAAGGCTGTCCAGACCTATTGCCTCACTAGATGGTTGAATCTGTGTTACCGTTAAGTTTGCTAGTGCTGGTGTGATAAGATACCACAAAATGCGTGGCTTAGAACAGAGGAATTTATTGTCGTAACAGTTCTGGCGACCAGACGTCTGAAATCAAAGTGTCGGCAGGGCCTGGCGCCCTCTACAGGCGCTAGAGGAGGCCCTGTTCCAGGCTGCTCTCTTAGCTTCCACTACGTAGTTCCTTGCCTTGTGGCAGCTAATTCCCATCTCCACATGGCATTCTCCTTAAGTGTGGGTCTGTGTCCAAATTTCCCCTTTTTATAAGGACATGAGTCATATTAGAATAGGGCCAACCTAATGACTTCATCTTAACTTGGTCTTATTTCCAAAATAAGGTCACAGTCACTGGTACTAGGAGTTATATGAATTTTAGAGGGACACAATTCAACCAGCAACAATGGCCATATCCATCCTCCTCCTAATTTTGACAAACACTCGTAGCAAACTGCATTAATTAATTCATTCAATAAACATTTGAATGCTTATGTCAGATTCTGTACTGGGTATTGATGATGCAAAATAACAAAACAAAACAAAAAATGAACTGGATAGAGCCCATCCTTGAGAAGCCACACTTTAGAGAGAACCAGATACTCATTATTATGATAAGTACAATGATTGAGCACCCATTTCGTGCTTGATGTTAAAGTAGGCACTTTTCACAGTCTTTATAAGTGTGATAAGTGATGTATCAGAGACACGCCTGGAGGTTGGGCGAGGTCCGAAATCTGCTCTGGGGACAGTAGTATTTTCACAAATTAGGTAGCACTTCAGCGAGTTCCAGAAGAATGATAGGAGGGCCAGCTCCACACACTCCAAAGTAGGGTTCCCTGCACAAACCTGGCTTGAAGCACATGATTTGGGATCAAAATCGACGCGGCGCCTCCTACTCTCCTTCTACCACCCAATCCAGCTCTCACTCCCCGCCCGACCCCCTCGCTAAGTCTTGAAGGGAAGTAGGTTGTCTTCAGGGTTTCCGGGTACCCCACTGCCCAGTACCGGAGCGCGCTGCATCCGTCGGCCCCGCCCTACTTCCCTCGGGAACACTGCGAGAGCGCACGCGCCGCTTCCAGAACAAAGCGCGCGCCCGCGAGCTCCCCGCAGCCCCGTGCTCATCCGGGTCTCAGCGAGCCTCAGCCAATGGTGGACGCTCACGGCCC